>JAKWJD010000541.1:0-19204 GCA_027705065.1 Solanum peruvianum | reverse complement strand
TTAAAAACCTTCCTAACTCAAGGAAGGAAAAAATCTCATTTTATGAATTCAACTATAAGATTTTGTGATTACAACTCAATAATCAAAAGTCTTATCTCTACTACCTTCCTCGATTGACTCCAATCGATCTCTCCAAAAGGCCAAACCCACCTTTTGTTACAACTCTTACTAACACTCAACCCTACAAAGAGCCAAACCCAACCTTTGTACAATAAACTATAAATTACATCAAGAACAAAACAAGAAAACAGTTTTACACGTTAAAAACCTTCTCACTCAAGAATGTTTTAAACGTAGTAAACCTACCAATCTTGAAGACTTCAGTTTGATGAATAATTCTCCTTTTTCTCTATATGTGAAGTCGTGAGTTTCTTTATATGCATCGTGCTCTTCTTATAGAGTTTCTTTTGCCTTGTACAATCCTTATCAGATAGGGTAAGGAAGTTATTGTTAAACAAGGATTCCTTTTTAAAGTACGATTCTTATTATATACAACTTCCTTCCTAAATAATATATTTAAGGTTTTCCTTATTTGTATCAACTTCTACCTTTAATATATTATTTTTGGCTTTGACAAATAACTCCATTTTACTCGATCTTGGACTCTAGCTTGACTTTTTTTGTTGCGTACATTTGCTACTGGTCTTTGCGCTTCTTGTCTATCATCAAAACATGAATTATCGATTCTATCATATTCTATCAAAGTTGCTACACTCGTATTCAAGTCAAAATACCTTTTCCTATCAATGTATGATATTATGCAAAACTAAAAGAATGTTATTCCAAAAGACTTTTTACTAGTTCTCTCTAAAAAGATTCATATACAAAGTAACATATGACATTCATTTGTTTCTCAGAATAAGGACACAAGACATACTTAGATATATCTGCAGAGTTACACTCTTAAGATCACATTAACAAAAAGTTTACGATAAATGCAATATATATGGAGCGTCTAAGGACAATCCATGCTTTTAACACATAAACCATTGTATAATAATATAAAGGGTATCTTGATATATGCAGAAACTAAAAAGATACACAACACTTATAACATAGCAGTAGAAACCACAAGTACTTAGACACAAGTAATGCTACCAACTTACTCCTTAATTATCCAAAGGGTGATCAAATATATTAAAACCCACCATGGAGAATTTTAAAAATATAAAGAAGTTACAAAGTATGATGCTAAGAGATCATATTTTAATTTCTCAAAATTAATAGAAGATAATAAAATTATTGATTATCCAGGAGAAATAACACTCAATAGTGGAAATGGTGATTTCCTAAGCATCCAAGAACAAGATAATTGAGTGAAGAGGATGATCTACACACTAGAGATTGGATCTATAGTTGAAAAATTGAGGTTATAAAATAGGTTATCGAAGATTTATACAAGAATCTCCTTTCTGAAATGTTAAAATAGGATATCTTTCTAAGATGAATCTTTTTCCTTAGTATTAAATATATCACATTCTGCTACTAATAAAATGTCCATATGGTCATCAAACTTTACTAAAATAAATATTTAATTTATTTTCTAAAGTTAGTCAAATCCAACATAAGGGTTTAAAACACCTATTTACCGAATACAATAACTACATATGATAAATTTAAGGACTTTAATTTAAACATGTTATGAAATATTTATAAATGTAAAATCGCAGGAGAATAACTTGAAATGTTTTTAGTCTTTGTTCTGGAGAAATATTATGTAGTTCAAAGAAAGATGATATATTAGTCTTATCATCTCCAAAAGTGGAATACATGGCTGCAACATCTACAAGTTGTCAAGGTCTCATTTTAAGGTAATTGGTAGCGGATCTTCAACAGATCATTTTGGTCCAACTGAAATATGGTGTGACAAGAAGATGACAATTCCCATGACCAATAATCATTCTTTTCACAATAGGAAGAAACACATTCACATCATTATTAACTTTATCCACGTTCGAGTTGTTGGTGGAATAATCTCATTGAAATTTTGTGTCACAATTGATCAGGTTGATGGTGTTGTTACAAAATCATGTCCACACAACAAGCATGACTTCTTCAGAAAAACAAATTAGATTTTGTAATTTTGAAGAAAGGAGATGTGTTAATTAATTTTTCAAATTAGTTCGGTTACATATAATTAATTTGATATTCTGGTTATTAGGATTAGTGTGTTTAAGTTTCTACCTACTCAATGACTTATATGGTTATTGTAGTGGGTCATGTTTACAACTTTACCATTGGTTTTCTCTTAATAGTTAGTTGTTTTATTTTAGCTTAAGTAGTTAACCATAATCCTATAAATGACATAATGTGTTCTTGTTTTAGTAAAAAGAAAAATAAGCTGTTCAAACCTTTATTTCTAAAAGTTGTTTTCGTTGCATTTCATCTCTTAATCCAACAAGTCATTGGTTGACTCACGGTTTGAGACCACTGGTCATTGGGAGACTCACACATAAGAATGACCTTAATGAAAATTACAATGGTTAAAATTATATATGTGATAATTTTTTAAATTTTTTTTATGGTTGTATATTAATGTTTTTGTGTAACTTTGTATAATGTTGGAAAGTATATTCAGATAAAAACTTCTCTAATTGAATGATTTATTAACAGGAAAAAAAATTTAAGGTTAAATCATAATATACCTTGACTAAGAAGACCTACTTGATGAGTTTCCTTATGAGTGAGTTTTGAACAGAAAAGCCCTATCGCTAGGATATGAAACTTCACTGCTCGGAAAGGAATGAATACTTCTCAAAATCATGCATATCGTTCATCTGGAAAGCGCTTTTAATTTGACTCATGACAAGGCTTTGGTACATACAAATGGGCTCACGACCTTTTGTTTCCCTTGCCGATGTGGCTGGTCATAGTCAATTTATGGGTTCCGCCATAGAGAAGTGGAGGGTGGAGTCGCTGCCAGGTCCTTTTGACCCTAAATCTTAAGAAATTCTGAAATTTGGCAATAGATATAAGGCATCATACTCGGGAGATACTCATTCGGCTCCCTCGAGATTTTATCTTTAGTCGGTTGGTAACTTTCTTAGCGTAAGTGCACATGACTTTGCTTTCTTTGCACTCACAAATTGAAAGGAGAGGTACAAAGTAACTCGGCTAAAGGAGAGTAAAAAAACCAACATTCTTGATTTATGCGCCCCCATTTGGCGGTTTCGTGCCACCACAATGGCATAGAAAAAAATTATGGTATGGAGCTTCCCTGTCGAGAAGAAAAAGTTTGAGGGAAGACGTAGGTAGATAAACTAATTGAAGGCAGACAAAGGGTATTATCTACGTGGATTTATTAGGATGACTCAAAGTTAGTTGCTTTCTAATAAAACATAAATACTTTTAATCACTGAAATACTTCACCGCTCCTTTGTTCTGAATCCCCTGATTATACAACAAATGCAAGGAGGAAAATACAAAAATAACTCCTTGGATGCTAGAGGCAAGTGATAAGGATGTTAAAACAAATCATTTGGTTGAGCAAAAGTTGTCTTTTTCTTCATAAAAAGGATATCAATGTTGTATTCTCGTATCAATTATGTATTGGTGTTGGACAAAACCAAAATATGAGAAAATGGTATACATGATCCGACACTTTTATTCAAGTCAAAAGACATGGTCATATTCTTTAAAATAATGAAGAATACAAAGAGACGTAATTCTCATATGGTGGGTTCTCCTAGCTATGTATCAAAGCATATTCCAAGCTCTCCTGTGTATGATATAATCAAATATCAAAATAATGTGAAATCCAAAAGATTATCCTAGTTATCTGAAAGAGCCATATACAAAGTTACAAATAGGACATCGGACATACACATATATGTCTAGAGAGTTATACTTTTAAGATTACATTATATTGGAATTTATCCAACTAATTTGATAAATGTAATATTGGAGCATCTAAGGACAATCATGGAATAAGCTCATAAGGCTTTTTTTTTTGTATGTAACAAATGAAAGGGGGAGGGGATTCTATAACACCCCGTAGCCAAAATAGATTTTAAAAAAATTCAGAAAAATCTACAGTGTAATCAACGGTGGCATCGACGGTCCGTCCTGCACAACCGTCGATGGGATCAAAAGTCCCAAAAATTTCAGCCCAGAATAATTTGCTAAGTCTTGATCGACGGACGGACCGACGGTCCGTAGGTCAGATGACAATTTGTAGTCCGTGACCCTCGGTCGAGACCCCCTTTAATCCACTCTATGACAATAGCTACGGATGACCAGCACGGTCCGTACGTTGACTTACGATCCGTAGGTCTTATTCTAGGTGAAAAATTTGCAGAGAGTTAAGGGGGAATGCAGTTCGGTCAACTTCAAATGATAATAACTCATAGCACAAAATGAATTAGGTGTCCCATGACCTACCCACATATAGATAATTGAATAATATTTTCATAGCCACCGACCTTTTTACAATTAGACATCTGTGTAAAATTTTATGACCATTTTAATAAAGGCTTGTTGAACAAACCCTAACGACGAACCCCACGACGGGGCGTCGGGGAGACGACGGACCGTCAATCCTAGCCGTTGTTTGGCCGAACAATTTTCCCAGTGGTCTTTTTGACCTTTCTCACTCCGTTTAAACCCTACGTTACATTATTTTTACCCTAAATCATCAGACTTTAGTCAGTTTAAGCCTAGAAACATAATAAAAACATATCGAAGTCAAATAATTAAATAAAAACATAGAAAATTAGAAGCAAGAGAGGAGAAAAAAAGCTCAAGAACCCTAGTTCAAGAACACCACAAGCTCCACTAGATCCAGCATCAAAACTTAAGTATTTTTCCTTGGATTTCATTACAGGTATGTGGGATTTCACCCATTTGTCCCTTTCACCCATTGGGTCCCTATTTTTAAGTCAGATTTTTGTTTCCCATATCGTGAGTAGATCTAGGGTTTCTAGAACTTCAAGAGAATTTCATGAACTTATTACTTATATGTTCCAAATCATATTATCATTTTATTACTCATATTATCGACTGAATTTAAGAACTCTAGCTTTGTATTTCTTGAGTCCTTGAATTACACATGCTAGGTTAGATATTTCAGACACTTCAGATATACATGCCTTAGTTTTTAATGCATAATTTTCAGATTAAATATTGCATTCTCAGTTTACATGTTCAATTTTGAGCTATCTAGTATTTACAAAAACGCAGACATAATCAGTAAATTTACAGAATCCATGGGAGTAGCATAATACTGAGTTTGACTAGGGTTTAGCGTACCAATAGTCCAAGAACTACTAGCCAAGTAGGTTGTAAGTCCCCTCTATGGGCAATCAGTTTAGTGATCACACCAGCATGCCTTTATACCTTTGGTAGGGTATATTGGGTCCTCTACATGGGGAGTATACATCAAACTTCACATTTAGCTCATAAGGTTTTATCATCGGTTATTAGTAGCTCCCACAGTTCAGTCAGACTCTCTACATTGACCATTTATCAGTATATACACTATTCATTTTCAGCATGCTATAAATTGGTCATTGCATCTAGTTAGCTCAGAATTTAGTTTATCATGTCTGATTATTATACTTGTTATTTTGCTTGTTCAGTTTTGTTTTATTTCAGCTTTACTCTATCCTACATGCTAAGTATCTTTCAAGTACTAACGCATACGTGCGCTACATCTTCTCGTGATGTAGGTTCAGGTTCTAAGCATTTAGATCACGCATTGATCAATATCTGATCTCTAGTTCAGAAAATTCAGTTCTGAGTCCTCATTCTCCGAGGACAACAATCATGAGTTTCATTTCAGTCTTTAGTCATTTAGTTTCAGTTTTTGCTAGATTTAGCTGGGGCTTATCCCAATATTTTTAATGCATTTTAGAGTCTTGTTTAAGACATAGTTAGATTTAGATTAGTGTTGAGTTAATATTTCCTTTGTATGAAACTCATTTTTTCAAATATCTCAATAATAGACTATGGGTATTCCCTATTTTTTCAGACTTGATTATGATTTAGCTTCCACATCAGTTTATTATCTTTAGTATGCTCATTATAACGCCAGTAGGGTTAGCTTGGGATCACTTGTGGTCCTAGGTTCCGTATCCGCGTCTTGAGGGTAGCTCGGGTCGTGATAAAACATGGTATCAGAGAACTAGGTTTATGTGTCCTAGGATGTCTGAAAACCCGTTCTAAGTAGAGTCCTTTTCATTGGTGTAAAGTGCACCACATCTAATGAGATGGAGGCTATGAAGTTTTTTACGAAATCTTCACTTTCCTTTCACTCTTATCGTGCATAAGGTATGATCTTATTCCAATCAAAGTTGACGTTCTATGTTTCAGATCATTCCTTCTCATGGAGCTTAGGCATGGAATGCTAATGCACGCAATGCTAACGCAATTCCTCTAGTACAAGATAAGGAAGTTCAAATACAAAGTTTCATAATGTCGATTCATTTTTTGGCTCAGAGTATAACCAACCAGAACAATCAGCAGGTTCTATTTCCTACTAATATAAATGATCGATCATTGGCAGCCAGAGTTTGTGATTTTTTTAGGATGAATCCGCCTATGTTTTTAGGGTCGCAAATTGGTAAGGACCCACAGAAGTTCATTGATGA
This sequence comes from Solanum peruvianum, assembly GCA_027705065.1. NCBI lineage: Eukaryota > Viridiplantae > Streptophyta > Magnoliopsida > Solanales > Solanaceae > Solanum > Solanum peruvianum. Next base: position 12,617 of record JAKWJD010000541.1, on the reverse strand, counting down.
GTTAAAATATATATTTGGTGTGATGTCAATAACTGGTAGTGATACGTGTGATTGGCATCCTACCAACTCAAGGATTTGACTCACATATGGTTCACTCAGTGGAAAGACAACAGACACGACTAGGGTTTTTGGGGTCTAATTTTCTTTCTATCTGACAGGACAAACAAAGAAATAGGAAGGGATGGTTCTTTCATTCCATTGATAGAAGTCTAACTAGAAAAAGACTCTCTCTATTACTTTGAGAAGAGAATCGTTGGTTTGACCGACGAACTACGTGGGAAAATAGACCTTATTTCTTTGAAGCAAGATTTTTGGAAAGTAACAATTCCATTCAGTTCGCTTTCGGAAAACTTGCTGGTCGCGGATTAGTTCGTTCTGCGCCGCCAGCGGCCTCAACTCAAAGGCGCAGGTTGATCTCTCTGGTTGAGGCTGTAGATCAAGAAGAATGGTCTGGTATTTCGAAAAGATGAGGATGCAAGGGGTAAAGAGACAGTCTTTAAAACAACCAAGCTGACATAAGGATTCTAGCTCGCGCCAACTTAGACCAGATGGAGATTCTTGGACGGACAAAAGCGGCACTCGACATCTATTAAACAAGACCAAGAACAAAGTCATACCGTGCCCTCGGGAGAAAATGGTGATGATTGCCATGAATGCTACCCTCGAGGACGTGTACAAGAAGGTCTTTGCCGATTCCTATCAACATGGTGCATCTCCTAGTAGAGGGGCATGAAAAGTGGAGACTTTGACCATAGGGATCAATTGATAGACATTTTTCCTTTGTCTTTTGTAACTCCATATATAGTAGTCCAATTCAGTGTTAGTCCATAAACTCTCTTAGAACCTTTCTCAGTCTCTACTCCAGTCGGTGACCCAGTTATAGCTAGACGGGTATACAGAAATTGCCCTGTCACAAACTCTCAAAAAGTCACCTCAACAGATCTAGTAGAGTTAGAAATGGTAGACTTTGATCTGATTCGAGGCATGGATTGTCACATTATATCTAGTGAAGGGATCCGAGTGGATTCATAGAAGATAGAAGTAGTGAAACAATGGCCCAGACCTACCTCTACTAAAGATATCAGAATTTTCTTAGGTCTAGCGGGTTATTACAGAAGGTTTGTGGAAGGATTTTCATCCATAGCCTCACTATTGACTAGGTTGACTTAAAACATGGTCAAATTCCAATGGTTAGATGATGTGAGAAAAAATTTGGACAATTGAAAACTAGATTGACTACGGCTCCTATCTTGACTCTAATAGAGGGTTCAGATGGTTATGTGATCTATTGTGATGCATTCAGAGTTGGCCTAGGTTGTGTGTTGAAGCGGCAAGGTAAGGTGATAGCTTATGCCTCTAGACAACTCAAGGTTCATGAGAAGAACAATCCAACTCATGACCTCGAGCTGGAAGCAGTGGTGTTTGCACTAATGATCTGAAGACACTACTTGTATGGTGTTCACGTAGATGTGTTTACTAACCATAAGAGCCTTCAGTATGTGTTCACCCAGAAGAAGTTGAATCTTCGCCAGAGGAGATGGATTGAGTTCCTTAAAAATTATGATATGAGCGTGCATTACCATCCTTGTAAGGCGAATGTAGTAGCAGATGCTCTTAGTAGATTATATATGGGTAGTGTAGCCCATGTTGAGGAAGAAAGGAAGGAGCTAGTGAAGGATGTTCACAAGCTTGCTCGCTTGGGAGTGGAGCTAGTGAAGGATGTTCACAGGCTTGCTCGCTTGGGAGTTCATCTTATGAGCATATCAGACAGCGGTGTAACAGTTCAGAATGGGGGAGAATCGTCTTTGGTAGTGGATGTTAAGGAAAAGAAAGTCAGTGACCCAATCTTGTTTGAACTTAAGGGTGAAATCCATAATTAGAAAGTGGAGGTTTTCTCCCATGGTGGAGATGGTGTACTTCGCTACCAGGGTAGATTTTGGTTTCGTGATGTGGGCTAGTTGAGAAATCATATTCTTGCAGAAGCCCATAACTCTAGGTATATTATTTATCCAGGTGCCACTAAGATGTACCGCAATCTGCGAGAATTCTACTGGTGGAGTGGCATACGAGGGATATAAAAGATTGTGTGAGTACGTGTCCCAATTGCCAGCAAGTCAAGGTAGAACACCAGAAACCAGGAGGTATGCCTCATGAGATCGATATTCCTACTAGGAAGTGGGATGTGATCAATATGGATTTTAACACAGGTTTACCTCGTACTTACAGACAGCATGACTCCATTTGGTTTATAGTTGATAGGATGACTAAGTCTTCTCACTTTTTAGCGGTCAAGACTACATATCTGATAATGGACTATGCAAAGCTTTTCATCAATGAAATTGTGAGGTTGCATGGGGTTCCTTTGTCTGTCGTCTCAGATAGAGGTCCTCAGTTTACCTCTCATTTCTAGAAGTCATTTCCAAAAGGTCTTGACACTCAAGTTAACCTTAGTACGACATTTCATCTACACGCGGATGGGCAGGCAGAGTGTACCATTCAGACCTTAAAGGATATGTTGAGAGCTTGTCTGATCGATTTCAAAGGTAGTTGAGATGATGACCTTCCTCTTATTGAGTTTTCCTACAATAATAGCTACCATTCTAGCATTCAGATGGCCCCTTATTAGGCTTTATATGGGCGTAGATGTAGATCTCTTGTTGGTTGGTTTGAAGCAGGTGAAGCAGCTTTGATAGGGAAAATTCAGTCATTTATCCTATGGAGAAAGTGCAAATCATTTGAGATAGACTTAAGACATCCCAAAGTCGTCAGAAATATTATGCAGTTGTAAGGACAAGGGAACTGGAGTTCCAAGTTGATGAATGGGTTTTTCTAAAAATCTCATCTATGAAAGGGGTGATGAGATTTTGAAAGAAAGGGAATCTCAGTCCTAGATATGTAGGCCCTTACAAGATCTTGAAATGTGTTGTCAAGGTGTCATATGAGTAAGAGTTGCCATCAGAATTAGCAGCAGCGCATTCGGTCTTCCACATCTCACTCTTGAAGAAGTGTGTGGGTGATGCAGCCTCTATTGTGCCATTGGAGAGTGTATCAGTGAAATATAGTCTTTCTTATGAGGACATACCATTTGAAATTCTTGAGCTTCGGGTTAGAATTTTTACAAACAAAGAAGTCGCTTCAGTCAAGGTTTTGTGGATAAGTAAGTCCATAGAGGGAGCTACTTGGGAAGATGAAGCAGCCATGAAATCCAAGTATCCTCACCTCTTCCCTTCCTATTCCACTCCATCATTAGGTAATTGTTCCTCTTTAGTTTTCCAGTCATTCATGCTTAAATTGAATTTTAGAATCATGTTCCCTCTGTTTTTAATTGCATTTTCAACATATTTGCATGTACTCGGAACTCAATTCAGTCAGAAACTCAGTTCTCTGTGTTAGTAGTGCGGTTTACAACTCTCTCCCTCTATTTCAGCTCGTTTAGTCTTCATTCAAGAACGAATGTTCCCAAGGGGGAGATAATGTAACACCTTATAGCCAAAATACACCAAAAATCAATTTTTTCAGAAAAAATCTGCATGTGCAAACAACGGTGGCATCGTTTGTCCGTAGGACACACGACGTTCCGTCCAGCACAACCGTCAATGGGATCAAAACTCTCAAAAATTTCAGCCGAGAAAAATTGACTAAGTCTTGATCGACGGATGGACTGACAATCCATAGGTTAGACGACAGTCCGTAGTCCGTGATCGTCGATCGATACCCCAATTATCCCACTCTCCAACAAGAGCTATGGATGACCAGCACGGTCCATAAGTTGAAAATTTGCAGACAGTTAATGGGAAATGCAGTTGGATAAACTTCAAATGCTAATAAATCTTAGCAAAAAATAATTAGGTCTCCCATGACATACCCACAGATAGATAATTGAATTATTTTCCATATCCACTGACCGTGATAAATTCAGACCTCCGAGTAAAAAGTTATGGCCATTTTAGTAAAGGTGTGTAGAATAGTCTTTGATGACGGACCCAACGACGGGGCGTCAGACAGACGGCGGACCGTTAGTCCTGGCCGTCGTTAGGCCCGACAGCAACTTCACCTGGGTCTTTTTAACCTTTACCACTCCTTTTAAACCCTAAGTTACATCTTTTTTACCCTAAATCATCAGATTTTAGTCATTTAAGCCAAGAAAGACAATTAAAACATATTCAAGCCAAATCATTAAATCAAAACATAGAAAATTAGAAGCAAGAGAGGCGAAGAAAAGCTCAAGAACCCTAGTTCAAGAATACCACAAGCTCCAGCAGTTCCAGCCTCGAAACTTAAGTATTTTTCCTTGGATTTCATCACAGGTATGTGGGATTTCACTAGCGGGTTACTTTCATCCACTAGGTCCCTAGTTTTCAAACAAATTCTTTCATCACAGGTATGATTAGATCTAGAGTTTCTAGAACATCAATATAACTTCATGAAAGTATTAGTTAAATGTTCCAAATCAGGTTATCATGTAATTACTAAGATTATCGCTTTAATTTAAGAACCCTGGCTTTGTATTTTTAGTCCTTGAATTATACATGTTAGGTTAGATATTTCAGACACTTCAGATATACATGCCTCAGTTTTTAATGCATCATTATCAGATTGCATGTTGCATTCTTAGTTTGGATGTTCAATTTCAATCTATTTTGTATATACAGAAACTCAAAGATATCAGTAAATTTATAGAATCCATTAGAGTAGCATAATACCGAGTCGGACTAGGGTTTAGCGTACTCAATAGTGAGAGAATTACTACCAAGTAGGTTTAAAGTCTCCGATGTGGGCAATCTTTTTAGTGATCACGACAGCATACCGTTATACCTTTGGCAGGGTATATTGGGTCCTCCCGATGTGGCGTATACATCAAACTCCACATTTAGCTCATGTGGTTTTATCATCGGTTATTAGTTGCTCCAAGAGATCAGTCAGACTCTATGCATTGACCATTTATCAGTATATTCAGTACTCAGTTTCAGTATGGTATAAATTGGTCATTGCATCCAGTTAGCTCAAAATTAAGTTTATCATGTAAATTATTATAATTACTATTTTGCTTGTTTGGTTACACTTTATTTCCGCTTTACCCTATCCTACATGCTTAGTACCTTTCAAGTACTGACGCATACTGTGCTACATATTCTTGTGATGTAGGTTCAGGATCTCTGCATCTAGGTCACGCATAGATCAATTTCCGATCTCCAGTTCTGCAGATTCAGTGGCGAGTCCTTATTCTCCGAGGACAACAGTCATGAGTTTTCATTTTAGTCTTTAGTCATTTAGTTTCAATTTTCGCTAGATTTAGCTGGGGCTTGTCCCAGTATTTCTAGTCCAGTTTAGAGGATTATTTCATACATAGTTAGATTCAGCTTAGTATTGAGTTAATATTTCATTTGTATTAAGCTCATTGTTTTCAAATATCTTAGTTATAGACTATCGGTATTCCCCATCTTTTCAGATTTAATTATTATTTAGATTCTGCATCAGTTTATTATCTTTAGTATGCTCATGATCATGCCAGCAGGGTTAGCTTGGGATCACTTGTGGTTTAAGGTTCTGTGTCCGCGTCTCGAGGGTAGCTCGGAGTGTGAGGGATTCAATATATGGAAACACTAAAGATAGAAATCTACTAAAATGTGTTGTTGTACAATGCAAGTTATAGAAGATATGATCTGTCACGACCCAAAAATGGGTGTGATGGCACTCGTCTTATTCCACTAAGACAAGTCGGCCTAAATCTCGACCATTACAATAAAATTATGGAAGTTTATATTTAACTTAAAAATACCCCCAAAATGTGGTTGTCACGTGTACAAGCCTCTAAAGTATTACAATCCAGTCAAAAAAAAAGTCTCATATGACATTGTTGCTAGAGTAGAACAAGATCATAAATTGGAGTGAGAAGGTCTGCTGAGATGACAAACAGCTACCTCACGAATCTCCAAGAAGCCTCAGAAAAGAAGAGAATATATCATAAAAATCTGGGCTAGTATCGTACAAAAAAAATCGTAGAAGCAAGGGGTAAGTACCAAACCATACAGCTATCAGCAAGTAAACGTCTAAACACAAGCTAAGGGGATGAAATACGGGTACTCCTACCACCTCAACCGAACCTCCACAATTACAACCTGCATAAAATTCTGTCTAACCTTACAGTTCACATTTACATAGCACGTAACTCTATAACAACACTTAGACAAATTCCATATATATCCTCCACAACAACACTTCACCAAATTATATATCTTCAATAACAACACTTCAACAAATTACATATCATCATTAACAATACTTCAACAAATTACATATCCTCAAATAAACAAGCTCAATATTCAAAAATTACAAGTTCCACAAAAAGGCAATTATAAGATCAGCAAATCACAATATCAAGTTCAATAATGATAAGTATGTGAAATTAAATGGAATGCAATGTCAAGTATATGATGCATGTCTTACCTAGTGATACACACCCACTCTCTCTCAGTGCGGGACCATAGGGTTTATATCTGTCCATGCATCTGTCTCGATGCACGACATGACCCTCGATAATAGTAACCATTGCGGCGCGCGATACGTCCCTCGAAATATAGTATCCATCGCGGCGCGTGATTCGTCCCTCGAAATGGTAAATACTTTTAAGTACTCATTCTTTCCCAATGCACATAACACTTGTCACAACCAATGCCTCATAATAAATTAAATGACATGTTCACACAAATAATGAGGAGATGACCATTTTCATAACATTGCACGGTTCACAACCACACATAAATGAAATCACATCAACAATAATTCAACAAGCCATCAAACCTTTCTCAACACATCACACATAAACAATTAATCACATTGCCTTTTCTTCATTAGAATTAATCAATGTGGACAAGTCAACCCATCACAAATCCCGTTACCCCAAAACATATATACCACAAGGAATACACGCATTTCATACACTTAACAAGAGTTTAGAAATCCACTTGCCTCAATCAATCAAGAATCAATCCGTGACTTGAGTCTTCCTTTTTCATTGAATTTCCAACTTAATGCAATCTATTCAAATTAATGACCACGATAAGATTTCGAAAAAACAACATTTATATTGCTATATGTCAGTTAGATCCAAAACTCACCCGATTTTATAATCAAGTTCCTAAATTTTGATGTCGATTGACATTTCAATTATCATATTTTCCAAGTTTCAAATCGAGAGTTAAGTTTCAACTTTTCGAAATAATACAACCATAATAATATACCATTATTTAATTCCTTTACTCACTATAAGAAAAACAAGAAAATAGATAAAAATTGTACGCTAACTCACGAAATAATAATATGTTCCATACACCATAATTATTGAATTGTTATTCGTAAGGAATTTTATATGCTATTTGACTCCATCATTAGGCAATCCATTATCTTGCATCCACTAACCCGAAATCTAATAGAATGGGCTGTAATATGAGAGAAAAAATAATTAAAACCCTTAACTTCTTAATCCATTAAATTCATATTATCACAAAAAAAATTGTCATCCATTTAGTATATAGCCATCTAAAAATAATCTAGAACTAGTTGCATTAATTGCTTGTTACCTGCCACCTGAGGTTTATTCGTTTCCTCCGCCATTCGTCCGTCCAGGTAAGTTCTCTAAACCTACTCTCCTTTTCTTTCTTTTATCTAATTAAAATAATTATGTATTAAATGTAACAAACCCAAGTAACTTATTTTTGATAAATATGAAAATAGTATAAGGTGTTAAATAAATTATTAATTTAGCCTATTAACTATCAATTAAGTCAATTATCTACAATTACTCATCAATTAATTAACTCAAGTTAAACGAATAATCATAATTTTTAAAAATGACCTTCCGAATCTTTACATGATCGAAGCCTAATAAATGAATCTCATTTCTCAAACATTAAACTAGGGTTTCTTATTTTGTTCTTACACCTTTATTAAATAAGGCATTTTCCTTATGTTCGATATATCAAGACATTTCTGATTCTAATAAAATGGGCAAGCAAGGGACTGAATCAAACAAGAGGGAGAAATGAAAAATCTTAAATGAAGATTTATACTTACATTCGATAGTTGAGTAATAAATGAGCATGAGGAAGAGCTTAGTAAAAATTATTAGCCACGTCATGTGGTGATGGATGATTTTCTTCCGCTATAAGGGAAACATTTTCAGGTGGTGAGGGTCATTTATGGATATGAAGAAGAAGACGCGGAGGATAGAAACTCTAATCAAAAGGAAAATGTTTTACAAAGATAGTTTTATGCTTTTGTTTTATGTAGGGATGGGGATGTTCCGTTTTATGTGGTCCAATTTAATTTTTTTAAGAACTTAGAATTTTGCCTTAGGCCCAAGTGAGTGTTCTTTTGATTAAGATTCTTTCTCATATCTATGAAAGATTTAAAAAATTCTCTAAATAAAAATGGCCATCTAGTCATAAAACTTTATCCAATGAAATGGCATGGATTTCATTGGTAGCATCACATCCTACTTTCATTGTAAATAACTTTTTATAATTTACTTCTTAAGTTTGTCAAACAAACAGTAAACACCTATTTACCAAATACACATCATAACTTATTGTCAATTCAAGGTCTTTGATTAAACATGTAAAAACTTATTAATAAAATTAGTTTTACCACTTATTATTATTTATATATCCATATTTATTACTCTATTAAAGAGATTAAATGTTTGTTTACGTAATTATATTTTCAACCATCTCCTGCTCACGTGCGAAATAAATATTTTCATAGTATATACGCATCAATTTTTTATGATAAAAATTGAGATTGAAACTCGAATAAAGATTTTACAAAAAGGTAAGTAGCTTAAACAATTTTTATACAATAAATACGTGACGAAACAAATTGATACCCAATAATTGTAATTTACTAATTTTAGATCAATCATTAGACTATTAGGAGGGGTAGAAGACACAACTTTAAGCATTTTTACAACCACTTTACATCAACACACACTAATCGTCAGCTTTTATAATGAGGTGTCAACACTTATATATATATATATATATATATATATATATATATATATATATATTATATAATATATATATATATAATAATGTATTTTAAGTCAAGTTCTGTTACTTGACTCCCTCAAGCCAGGGTAGCTATGTACCTATCATCATTAATACAATGCTTCAAATAAAAAGAGCCACATTAATTTTTGCTTAACCAATAATTGGATATTTGATTATAACATTTGGTCAATACATTTGGGTACGGTTAGAGCAACATAAATGGTCTAAAATCAGATTATTACCGTTTAACCTACACATGAGGGAAAAACATCTAACTAATGACTTCTGGATAAATGGAAAACACTACATAATCTGCAAAGAAATTCCTGTTTCTAAGGTTACTACACTTCTAAATGTATACTTCTGACTCTAGCTGCTTCTTGCACTACTGTCATTTAACATCACATTTAATATTATATTTTTCGGAAAAATATTACCTAAGCATACTAAGGATCTTAACACATAACAATGGTTTGGAGAAAAGAATTTGAAGAAATATTGATTTTCGCTCGAAAAACTAAATTATATGAAAAATGGTGCATTCTTTCAAATCAATACATTGAGTGCACATTATCAGACTTGTCACATGCCTGGTGCAATACTTTACTTCTAATGACTTTACCATAGAGTAAATGTTAGTTTTCAAAGAAGGAAAACTTAACACTAAGAGCCTTCAATATGTTTTCAACCCAGAAAGAGTTGAATCTTTGCAGAGGAGATGGCTTGAGTTCCTTAATGATTATGATATGAGTGTGCATTACCATCCTGGTAAGACAAATGTAGTAGCAAATGCTCTTACAAGATTATCTATAGGTAGTGTAGCCCATGTTGAGGAAAAAAGGAAGGAACTAGTGACGGATGTTCACTGGCTTGCTCGCTTGGGAGTTCGCCTTATGAGCATATCAAATAGTGGTGTAACAGTTCAAAATGAGGCAGAATCTTCTTTGGTAACGGAGGCTAAGGAAAATCAAGACAATGATTCAACCTTGCTTGAACTTAAGGGTGCAGTGCATGATCACAGAGTGGAGGTTCTCTTTCAAGGGAAGTTCTACCAGGGTAGATTGTATGTTCCTGATGTGGTCAAGTTGAGACATCATATCCTTCTAGAAGCCCATAACTCCAGATATTCTAGTCATCTAGGTGCCACTAAGATGTACCACGATCTGTGGAAAGTCTATTGATGGAATGTCATGAAGAGGAGTATAGAAGATTTTGTGAGTAAGTGCTCCAATTGCCAACAAGTCAAGGTAGAACATCAGAAACCATGGGGTATGACTAAACAAATCGATATTCCTAATTGGATATGGGAAGTTATAAATATGTATTTCATCACAGTGCTACTTCAAACTCGCCGACAACATGACTCTATTTGGGTAATAGTTGACAGGATGACAAACTCTTCTCACTTTCTGGCCGTTAACACTACAGATTCGGCGGAGGACTATGCCAAGCTTTACATTAATGAAATTATTAGGTTGAATGGGGTTCCATTATTTATCATCTAAAATAGAGGTCCTCAGTTTACCTCTTATTTCTAGAAGTCATTTCGGAAGGGTCTTGGTACTCAGCTTAACCTTAGCACAACATTTCATCCACAGACGGATGGATAGGCAAAGCTAATTACTCAGACCCTAGAGGATATTTTTGGAGTTTGTGTGATCGAATTCAAGGGGAGTTGGGATAATCACCTTCCTCTTATTGAGTTTGCCTACAACAATAGCTACCATTCCAGGATTTAGATGGCCTCTTATGAGGAATTTTATGGGCGTTGATGTAGATCTCCTGTTGGTTGAAGGTGAAGCAGCTTTTATAAGGCCAGATTAATTCCTTTATACTATGGAGAAAGTTCAACTCATTTGATATATACTTAAGACAACCTAGAGTCATCTAAAATCATATGTAGATGTAAGGAGCAGGGAACTAGAGTTCCAAGTTGATGATTGGGTTTTCTTGAAATTTTCACCTATGAAAGGGAAGCTCAGTCCTATATATGTAGGACATTACAAGATCTTGAAAAGGGTTGGAAAAGTGACATATGAGTTAGGGTTTCCAGCAGAATGAGCAGAAGTGCATCCGGTCTTCCATATCTCAGTTTTGAAGAAATGTGTGGGTGATCCAGCTTTTGTGGTGCCATTAGAGAGTGCGACTATGAAATATAGTATTTCTTCTGAGGATGTACCAGTTGATATTCTTGAACATCAGGTTAGTATGGTGAAGAACAAAGAAGTTGCTTCAGTCAAGATTCTGTGGAGGAGTCACTCCGTAGAAGGAGCTACTTGGGAAGTAGAAGACAAATATCCTCACCTCTTTCCTTCCGATTCAACTCCAGCTTGAGGTAATAGTTCCTTCTACAGTTTTTTACTCATTCATGCATGAATTCATCCTTACAATCATGTTCCCTCAGCTTGTACCTGCATTTTCAGCGTATTTGCATGTTCTCGGAACTCAACTCAGTCAGAAACTCAGTCCTAAGTGTTTAGTAGCATGGATTGCAACTCTCTCCCTCTATTTTAGCTAGTTTAGTCTTAATTCGAGGACGAATGTTATCAAGGGGGAGATAATGTAACACCCCATATTAAAAGAAGACTAAAACAATCAGGTTTTCAGAAATCTACATGTGCAATCGACGGTCACTATCGACGGACTGTAGTATGATTAACGGCCCGTACCGTGCATCCATCGTTTGCCACTAAAACTCTGCCAAAAATTTAGCCTAGAAAATTGATGAAGTGTCGATCCATGGACTGACCTGAGGTCCGTAAGTCAGGCTACAGTCTGTGGTTTGTGTCCATGGATTGAGTCTCAAGTTACCCAGCCTCTAACATGAAATACAAATGACCACCACAGACCGTCATTCGATCTACAGTCCGTAGAACTTACCGGTAGGTGAAAGTTAGCAGTCAGTTATTGAAGGAATGTTGTTGGGTCAACTTAAAATAGATACAACTCTTATAAAAACTGAATTAGGTGTCGTATGATCAATGAAATGATAGATAATTGAGTTATCTTTCCATAGACACCGAGTTTGCTAAAATCCAACCCAGAGTAAAATGTTATGCCCGTTTTATTAAAGGCCTATCTATGGACCCAAACGACGGCCCATCAGTCCAGGTCGTCCTTTGGTCCAACGGCAAAATTTATAGGGGTCTTTTGGCCTTTTTCTAGTTCTTTTAACCCATATTATACGTCGTTTAAGACCTAAATCATCAATTTTTAGTCAGTTTAAGCCTAGAAAAATAATAAGAACTTAGATAAGTCAAAATCATAAAACAAAACTTAGATAATTAGAAGCAAAAAATGAGAAAAAGGTCAAGAACCCTAGTTTAATACCGCAACAAATTTCCATCAGTTGTAGACCAGAAATCTAAATATTTCTCCATGGATTTCATCACTAGGTATGTGGGATCTCACTAGTGGGTTCCTTTCACCCATTATATCCCTAGTTTTGAGTTATATCTTGATTCTCTTATCAAGATTAAACCTAGGGTTTCTAGAATTACATCAGATCATCACAAATTAGTTAAATATATGTTCCAAATCAGATTTTAAAGTTATTATGTAGTTTAA
>JAKWJD010000540.1:0-19193 GCA_027705065.1 Solanum peruvianum | reverse complement strand
AAGCACACACAGTCGGACGACGTTGGGCTTTAGATGCAATCATTACCCTTGAGCAGCACACACGGTCGGACGATGTCGAGCATGGCATGCCATCATCGCCCTTGTACAACACACACGACATGACTACATCGGGCGTGGCATTCCATTATGGCCCTTGGGTAGCACACACAGTTTGACAACGTCGGTAGTGGCAATGAAATCATCGCCCTTTCAATGCAAACACTACCAGATGACGTCGAGCTTGGCATGCCATCATCGCCATTGAAAAGCATACACGATAAGATAACGTAAGGCCTGGCATGTTATAAATGCCATTGTAAAGAAAACATGATCAGACAATGTCGGGCGTTGCATGCCTGAATGGACCTTGGGCATCACACACGATCAGATTATGTCTGGAGTTGCATGCCATCATCGCCATTGGGCAGCACACGCAATCGGATGACGTCGGGCTTGACATGCCATCTATGCCCTTAGACAACACACAAGGTGGGATAATGTCTAGCGTGGCATGCCATCATTGCCCTTTTATAGTATACACGGTCGGACTACGTCGGGCGTGGGATGCCATCATGGCCCTTGTCCAACACACAAGGTCGAACGATGTCTAGCGTAGCATGTCATCATCGCTCATGGACTGCACACGTGGATGAACGACATCATATGTGGCATACAATCATCGCCCCTGGATAGCACACACGGTTGGACGACGCTAGGCGCGGCATTAAAGAATGGTCCTTTAACAGCACATACGGTCGGACGACGTCGAGCTTGGCATGCCATTATCCCCCTTGGACAGCGCACATGATATAAATACATCGGGCATGGCATGCCATCATCTCCCTTGAACAACACACACGGTCGGACAAAGTCCAGCGTGGCATGCCATCATCACTCATTGACAACATACATGATCGGATGACGTCAGGCATGTCATGTTATCATCGCCCTTGGACAGCATGCGTGATCAAAACACGTAGCGCATGGCATGCCTGTATGGCTCTTGTGAAGCATACACAATCATATGACGTCGGGTGTGGCATGCTATCATCGCCATTGGGCAGCACACATGGTCCGACAACATCGGGTGTGACATACCATCATCGCCCTTGGGCAGTACGCACGGTCGGACAACGTCGGGTGTGGCATGCCATCATCACCCTTGGACAGCATACACGGTCAAATGTTGTCGGGCATGGCAGGGAATCATCGCCTTTGGAATGAACACATGGTTGGACGACGTCGGGCGTGGCATGCCTTCATCGCCCTTCGACAGTATACACATGGTCGGACGACATCTAGCATGGCATATCAAAATCTCCCTTGGACACCATACATGGTCAATCAACGTCGGGAGTAGCATGTAATAATCTCCATTGGACAGCACACACGATAGGACGATGTCGGGCGTAACATGCTATCATTGCCCTTGGGAAGCACACACTGTCGGATGACGTCGGACATTAAATGTAATCATTGCTCTTGGATAGCATAGACAATCAGACTATGTCGGTTGTGGAATATTATCATCTCCCTTGTAAAGCATACATGACCGGACGACGTTGGGTGTGGCATGTTATTATCGCCATTGGACAGCACACAGATCGGACCACATAGGGTGTGGCATGCCCGTATGGCCCTTGGGCAGCACACACGGTAAAAAAACGTTGGGTATGGCATGCCATCATCTACATTGGGCAGCACACATTTCAAACGACGTCAGGCATGGCATGCAATCATTGCCCTTAGAAAACATAAACGATCAGACGACGTCGGGCATGGCATGCCATCATCGCCCTTGGAATGAACACACAGTCGGACGACGTCGGGCATGGCAAGCCATCATCGCCCTTGGACAGCATACACAAGGTCGGATGACGTTGGGCATGTCATGCCATCATCGCCCTTGGAAAGCATACATGGTCGGACAACGTCGAGTGTGGCATGTTATCATCACCCTCGGACTGCACACACTGTCGGACAACATCGGGCTTGGAATGCTATTAACGCCCTTGGGCAGCACACACGAACGGATTACATCGGGCGTTAATTGCCATCACTGCTCTTGGACACCATACACGATTGGATTACATCGGGCGTGGCATGTTATCATCTCCCTTGAGCAGCATACACGATCGGATAACGTCAAGCGTGGCATGCCCACATGGCCCTTGAGCAGCACACACGGTCGCACGACGTCGGGCGTGGTAATGTTATCATTTCCTTTGGGTAGCACACACGTTCAAATGACGTCATGCGTTAAATGCCATAATTTCCCTTGGACAGAATACACGGTCGGTCTATGTCGGGTGTGGCATGTAATCAATACCGTATGTCAGCACACACAATCGGATGATGTCATGCGTGGCATGCCCGTATCGCCCTTGGGAAACACACACGGTCGCACGATGTCGGGTGTGGCATGCCATCACAACACTTGGGCAGCACACACAGTCAGCTTACATTGGGCGTGACATGTCATCATCACCCTTGGGCAGCACACACAATCATACTACGTCAGCATGGCATGCCACATGGCCCTTAGGCAGCACACACGGTCGGATGACGTCGGACTTGGCATGCTATCATCGATTTTGGATGGCAAACAAGGATGGATGACATCGGGCGTGCCATGCCATCATCGCACTTGGGCTGCACACACTATCGGACGACGTCGGGCGTAACATGCCATCATTGCCCTTGGGCAGCACACTCGGTCGGACTACATCGAGCGTGGAATGCTATCATTGCCCATGAATTGCATACATAGTCCGACGACATCTTTCATGGCATTCCCGCATGGCCCTTGGGAAACACACCAGTCGGACAATGTCGCGCATTACAAGCCATCATCGCCGTAGGATTGCATCCACGGTCAGACGACGTAGAGGTGGCACGCCATCATTACCTTTTGACTTCACACAAGAAAAAATAATGTCGGTTGAACTACCTCAGGATTTGCATTATGTCTAGACCTTAAAAAGCACACACGATCAGACGAGTCGAGCGTGTCATGCCATCATCAAGCTTCGACAGCACACACGGTCGGACGACGTTGGGCGTGGCATGCAATCATCGCCCGTGGATAACATAGATGGTCGTACGACATCGGGTGTTGCACACAATCATCTATTTTGGACAGCATACACAGGGTCAAATGTGGTCGGGCGTGGCATGCCATCATCACCGTTGGACAACATACACTGTCAAACAACGTCTGGCGTGACATGCCATCATTGCCCTTAGGAAGCACACGGTGGGAAAAAGTCGGGTGAGGCATGCTATAATTGCCATTTGAAAGCACACATGCTCAGACAACGTCGGTTGTGGCAATGCCATCATCTCTCTTGGACAGCACACACGATCAAACTACTTCGTGTATGGCATAACATCATGGCCGTTGGGAAGCAAAATTGATCGGACAACGTCGGTCGTGGCATTGTCATTAATGCCGTTGGAATGCAAACACAGTCGAACGACGTCTAGCGTGACATGCCATCATCGCCCTTAGAAAGCATACATGATCGAACGACGTCGGTCATGGCATGTTATCATCGCCCTTGAAGAAAACACACGGTCAGACGTCGTCGTGCGAGGCATGCCTCTATGGCCCTTGGGAAGCACACACGGTTGGATGACTTTGGGCGTTGCATGCAAATTATCACCCTTGGGGAGCATGCACAGTAAGAGAATGTCGGCTGTGGCATGCCATTATTACCCTTGGACAGCATACACAGTCAGACGATGTCGGATGTGGCATGCCATCATCGCCCTTGTGCAGCAAACACAAAAGGACGATGTCGGGCGTGGCATGACATCATCACCCTTGGAAAGCATACACGATCGAACGAAGTTTGTCGTGGCATGGAATAATCACCCTTGGACAGCACACACGATTGGACAACTTAGGGTGTGGAATGCCCGCATGGACCTTGTGTTGCACACACGGTCGGACACGTCGGGGTGGGAATGCCATTATCGTTCAAGTGGAGCACACCCGGTCGCACGACGTCGGGTGTGGCATGCCATCATCTCCATTGGAAAGCATACCGATCGGACGATGTTGGGCATTGTATACCATCATCTCCATTGCGCAGCACACACGGTCAGACAAATTCGGGCTTGACATGCCATCTTCTACATTGGACAACACACATGGTGGGACGACGTCGGGAGTGGTATGCCATCATCGCCCTTGGAAAAAATACACAGACGAACTACGTCGGGCGTGGCATACCATCATGGCCCTTGGCCAACACAGACGGTAAGACGACTTCGAGCGTGGCATGCCATCATCCCTCTTTGACTGCACACACGTACGGATGACGTCGGGCGTGGCATGCCATCATCACCCTTGTGCAGCACACACGGTCTGACGACGTCGGATGTGGCACACCATCATCTCCCTTGGACAGCATACACGGTCGGACTATGTCGGGCGTGGCATGCCATCATCGCCCTTGGAATGAACACACGATCCGATGATGTCGAGCATAGCATGCCATAATCGCAATTGGACAGCATACACAGGGTTGAACGAGGTCAAGCGTGGCATGCCATGATCTCCCTTGGACAGCATACACAATCAGACAACGTCGGGCGTGCCATGCCATCATTTCCCTTGGAAGCACACACGGTAAGAAAAAAGTGGGCGAGGCATGCCATCATTTCCCTTAGAAAGCACACACGGTCGGACAACGTCGGGCGTGGCATGATATAATCGCCCATTGTCAGCACACACGGTCGGACAACGTCGGGCGTGGCATGATATAATCGCCCATTGTCAGCACACACGGTCAGACAACGTCGGTCGTGGCAATGCCATCAGCGCCCTTAGACAGCACACACGATCGAACTACATCAGGTGTGGCATGACATCATGGCCATTGGGAAGCACAGTCAATCAGACGACGTCGGCCATGGAAATGTCATCAACGCCCTTGGAATGCAAACACGGTCGGACGACATCGAGCGTGACATGACATCATCGCCCTTGGAAAGCATACACGATCGGACGACGTCAGGCATGGAATGTTATCATCGCCCTTGAAGAAAACATAATCAGACAACGTCGTGCGAGGCATGCCTGCATGGACCTTCTGCAGCACACACGGTCGGAAGACTTCGGGCGTAACATGCCATTATCACCCTTGGGGAGCACACACGGTTGGACGACGTCGGGTGTGGCATAGCATCATTACCCTTGGACAGCATACACGGTCGGACAATGTCGGGCGTGGCATGCCATCATCGCCCTTGTGCATCACACACGGTCAGATGATGTCGGGCGTGGCATGATATCTTCACCCTTGGATATCATACATGATCGAACGACATTTGTCATGGCATGGAATCATCACCCTTGGAAAGCACACACGATTGAACCATGTAGGGTGTGGCATGCCCGCATGGCCCTTGTGCTACACACACGGTCGGACACATCGGGGTTGGCATGCCATTATCGTTCTTGGGCAGCACACACAGTCACACGACGTCAGGCGTGGCATGCCATAATCTCAATTAGAAAGCATACCGATCGGACGATGTTGGACGTGGCATGTTATCATCACCCTTCGACAGAACACACGATCGGACCATGTAGGGCTTGGCATGCCCGCATGGTCCTTTGATAGCACACACGGTCAAACTACGTGGGCATGGCATGCCATCATCGCCCTTGGGCAGCATACACGGTCGGACGACGTTGGGCGTTAGATGCCATCATTGCCCTAGTGCATCACACACGTTCGGATGACGTTGAGAATGACATGCCATCATCGCCCTTGGACAGCCCACACGATTGGACTACGTCGCGCGTGGCATGCCATCATGTCCCTTGACAAGCACACACAGTAGAACGAAGTCGGCCATGGAAATGCCATCATCACCCTTGAAATGCACACACGATCAGACGACGTCGGGCGTGGCATGCCCGCATCTCCCTTTCACAGCATACATGGTAAGATGACGTCGGGCGTGGCATGTTATCATCGCCCTTGGATAGAACACACGATCATACAATATCGGGCGTGGTATGCCCGCATGGACCTTGGGCATGACACACGGTTTGATGACGTTAGGCGTTGCATGCCATCATCGCCATTGGGCAGCACACGCAGTCGGACGACGTCGGGCTTGACATGTTATCTTCGCCTTTGGACAACACACATGGTAGGACGATGTTGGGCGTGGCATGCCATCATTACCCTTGTACATCATACTCGGTCGGACGACGTCGGGTGTGGCATGCCCGCATGGACCTTGGTCAAAACACCAGTCTGACCACGTCGGGCATCAAATCCCATCATCGCCTTTGGATAGCATATACGGTCGGACGACATCGACATGACATGCCATCATCGCCTTTGGATTGCACACAAGGACGGATGAAATCGAGCATGGAATTCCATCATCGCCTTGTGCAGCACAAATTGTAAGAGTACATCGGGTATGGCATTCCATCTCGCCCTTGGATAGCATACACAGTCGGACTGCGTCGGGCGTGTCATGCCATTATCACCCTTGGACTGCGCATACAGTTGGACGACATCGGGCGTGGCATGACCATATGGCCCTTGGGCAGCACACACGGTCGCATGACGTCAAGCGTGGCATGCCATCATCGCCCTTGGATAGCACACAAGATCGGACTACGTCGGGCGTGACATGCCATTATCGCCCTTGTGCAGCACACACGGTCGAACGATGTCGGGCGTGGCATGCCATCACCACCTTTGAAAGCATACACGATTGGGCGATGTTTTGCGTGGCATGTTATCATCACCCTCGGACAGCACACACAATCGGACCACGTAGCGCGTGGCATGCCCGCATTGCCCTTGGGCTGCAAAAATGGTCGGACACATCGGGCGTGGCATGCCATTATTTCCCTTGGACAGCACACACGGTTGGACAACGTAGGACGTAACATCTTATCATCACCTTTGGACAACATACACAATCGGACAACGTCGGGTGTTAGATGCCATCATTGCCCTTGGGTAGCACACACGGTCGAACGACATTGATCGTAGCATGACATCATCACCCTTTGACACCACACACGATCGGACTACATGGGGTGTGGCATGCCATCATGGCCCTTGGGCAGCACACACGATCGGAAAATGTGGAACTTGGCAATGCCATCATCGCCCTTGGAATGCACACATGGTCAGACAACGTCGGGCTTGGCATTCTATCATCGCCTTGTGAAAGCATACACGATCAGACAACATCGGGCTTGGCATGTTATCATCGGCCTTGGACATAACACACGATCAGACAACGTCAGGCGTGGAATGCTTGCATGGACCTTGGGCATCACACACGGTCGGATGAGGTCGGGCGTTGCATGCCATCATCTCCATTGGGCAACACACGCCGTCAGACGACGTTAGGTTTGACTTGCGATATTCGCTGTTGGACAACACACATGGTGGGACAATATCGGGCGTGGCATGCCATCATTTCCCTTGGACAGCATACATGGTCGGACTACGTCGGGCTTGGCATGCCATCTTGGGCGCTGGCAAAGACACAAAGTCGGACGACGTCGGCCATGGAAATGCCATCATTGCCCTTGGACTGCACACACACGGATGGATAACGTCGGGTGTGGCATGCCATCATCATTCTTGTGCAGCACACACGGTCGGACGACATCGGGCCATAGATTCCATCATTGCCCTTAGACAACTTACACGATCAGACTAGGTCGGGCGTGGCATGCCATCATGGCCCTTGGTAAACACACACGATCGGACGACGTCGACCGTGGCATCCCATCATCTCTTTTGGACTGCACACATGGATGGATGAGTCGGGTGTGGCATGCCATCATCACCCTTGGGCAGCACATACAATCGGACAACGTCAGGCGATAGATGCCATCATTGCCCTTGGGTAGCGCACACGTTCGGACAACGTCGATCGTAGCATGCCATCATTGCCCTTGGACAGCAGACACGATTGAACTACATCGTGCGTGGAATGCCATCATGGAAATGTCATCATCGCCCTTGGAATGCACACACGGTCGGACGACATCGGTCTTACCATGCTATCATCGCCCCTTGGAAAGCATACACGATCAGACAACGTCGGGCGTGGCATGTTATCATCGCCCTTGCACATAACACACTATCAGACAACGTCAGGCGTGGAATGCTTGCATGGACCTAGGGCATCAAACACGGTCGGATGAGGTCGGGCGTTGCATGTCATCATCTCCATTGGGCAACACATGCCGTCGGACGACGTCAGGCTTGACATGCGATATTCACCCTTGGACAACACACATGGTGGGACGATGTCGGGCGTGGTATGACATCATCGCCCTTGGACTGCATACATGGTCGGACTACGTCGGGCGTGGCATGCCATCATGGCCGTTGCCAAACACACACGGTCGGACGATGTCGGCCATGGAAATGCCATCATTGCCCTTGGACTGCACACACGGATGGATAACGTCAGGTGTGGCATGCCATCATCACCCTTGTGTAGGACAAACGGTCGGACGACATGGGGCGATAGATTCCATCATTTCCCTTGGACAACTTACACGGTCGGACTTGGTCGGGCGTGGCATGCCATCAATGCCCTTGGTAAACACACACGATCGGACGACGTCGAGCGTGGCATCCCATCATCGCCCTTGGACTGCACACATGGATGGATGAGTCGGGCGTGGCATTCCATCATCACCCTTGTGCAACAAACACGGTCAGACGACGTCAGGCGATAGATGCCATCATTGCCCTTGGGAAGCACACACGGACGGACGATGTCGGGCATGGCATCCCATCATCGCCCTTGGACAACATACACGATCGTACGACGTCGGGCATGGCATGACATCATCTCTCTTGAATAGCATACACGGTCAGACGACGTCGGGCTTTGCATGCCCATATGGCCCTTGGGCAACACACTAGTCGGACGACGTCGGGCATGTTAAGCCATCATCGCCTTTGGATGACACACACAGTCGGACGACGCATGCCATCATCGCTTTGTTACTACACACAAGGACAAAATATGTCGGGCGTGGCATGCCATCATTGCCCTTGTGCAACACACACTGTTAGACGACGTCGGGCATTAGATGCCATCATTAAACTTGGGAAACACACATGGTACATCGGGTATGGCATGACACCTCATTCTTAGACAGCACACACGGTTGGACGACGTTGGACGTGTCATGCCATCATTTCCCTTTAGTAGCACACACGGTCAGACGATGTCGATCGTGGCATGCCATCATCGCCCTTGGACAGCATACACGATCGAACAACGTCGAGCGTGGCATGCCATCATCTCCCTTGGACAGCATACAAGGTCGGACTACGTCGGGCGTGGCATGCCATCATCGCCCTTGGAATGAACAAACAATCAGATGATGTCAGGCATGGCATGCCATCATCGTAATTGGACAGCTTACACAGGGTCGAACAAGGATGGGCATGGCATGCCATCATCGCCCTTGGACAGCATACATTGTCAGACGATGTCGGCGTGCCATGAAATCATTGCCATTAGGAAGCACAAACTGTAACACAAAGTCGGGCGAGACATGCCATCGTTGCCTTTCGACAGCATAGATGATCGTACCACGTCAGGCGTGGCATGTTATAATCTCCCATGGTCAGCACACACGGTCAGACGACGTGGGACATGGCAATGCCATTATCGCCCTCGGACAACACACACGATCGAACTACATTAGGTGTAGCATGATATCATGGAACTTGGGAAGCACAATTGATAGGACGACGTCGGTCGTGGCAATGTCATCAATGCCCTTAAAATGCACAGACGATCGGATGACATTGGGCGTGACATGCCATCATCGCCCTTGGAAAGCATAGACGATCGGACGACGTCGGGCATGGCATATTATCATCGCCTTAAAGAGCACAAACGATCAATGACGTCACGCATGGCATGCGTGCATGGCCCTTGGGCAGAACACACAATCGGATGACGTCGGGCGTGGCATGCCATTATCACCCTTGGGCAGCACACATGGTCGTACAACGTCGGGCGTGTCATGCCATCATCGCCCTTGGACAACATACATTGTCGGATGACTTCGAGCGTGGCATGCCATCATTGCCCTTGTGCAGCACACACGGTCGGACAATGTTGGGCGTGGCATGCCATTATCACCCTTGGAAAGCATACACAATCGAACAACATTTGGCGTGGTATGGAATCATCACCCTTGGACAGCACACACAATAAGACCACGTAAGGTGTGGCATGCCCGCATGGCCCTTGGGATGCACACACGGTCGGACACGTCGGGGGTGGCATGCAATTATCGCCCTTGGAAAGCACACACGGTCGGACTACGTCGGGTGTAGCATGCTATCATGCCCTTGGACAGCACACAGAGTCAGACGAGGTTAAGCGTGGCATGTCATCATCGCCCTTGGATAGCACACACGATCGGACTTTGTAAGGTGTTGCACGTAATCATCGTCGTTGGAGAGCATACACGGTCCGCAATGTCGGGCGTGGCATGCCATCATCACCTTTGGAATGAACACACGGTTGGACAACGTAGGGCATGGCATGCCATCATCGCCCTTCGATAACATACACATGGTCGAACAACATCGGGCGTGGCTTACCATCATCGCCCTTGGACAACACACACGGTCGAACGACATAACCCTTGGAAGGCCATCATCGCCGTTGGACTGCACACATGGTCAAACGACATCGAGCGTGGCATTCTATTATCACCCTTGGGTAGTATACATGGTCGGACAATGTCGGGCGTTAAATCCCATCACTGCCCTTGGATAGAACACACGGTCAGACGACGTTGGGAGTGGCATGCCATCTTTGCCCTTGGAGGGCATACACAAGGTCGAACGACATCGGGCGTTGCATGCCATCATCGCCCTTGGACAATATACACGATCGGATGACATCGGGTGTGGCATGTTATCATCGCCCTTGGACTGCACACACGGTTGAAAAATATCGGGCGTGGCATGCTATAACCATCCTTTGGCAGCACACACAGTCAGATAATGTCGGGCGTTAAATGCCATTATTTCCCTTGGACAGCATACACGGTCAGAATATATTTGGCGTGGCATGCTGTTTTTGCCCTTGTGAAGCACACACGGTTGGACAATGTCGGCGTGGCATGCTATCATTGCCAATGGAAAGCATACATAATAGGACGACGTTGGGCATGGCATCTTATAATCACCTTTGGACAACATGCACGATCAAACCACGTAGGGCGTGGCATGCCCGCATTGCCCTTGAATTATGTCAGACTTTGCATGCCATCATCGCCCTTGGGAATCACACTCGGTTGGACGACATTGGGCATAAGATGCCATCATTGCCCTTGGGCAGCATACACGGTTGGACGACGTTGAGCGTGGCATGCCATAATCACCCTTGGAAAGCATACACGATCGGATGACGTTTGGCGTGGCATGTTATCATCAACCTTGGACAGCACACACGATCAGACCACGTAGGGCTGCACACATGGTCGGACACGTAGGGCGTGGCATGCCCTTATCGCCCTTGCGCAGCACACACGGTCAGACGACGTCGGGCGTGGAATGCAATCATCGCCAATGGAAAGCATACACGATCGGACGAAGTTGGGCGTGGACTCTTATCATCACCCTTAGACAGCACACATGATAAGACCACGTAGGGCGTGGCATGCCCGCATCGCCCTTAGATTACGTCGGGTGTGGCATGCCATCATCGCCCTTGTAAAGCACACACGGTCGGACGACGTTGGGCTTAGATGCCATCATTACCCTTGAGCAGCACACACGGTCGGACGACGTCGAGCGTGGCATGCCATCATCGCCCTTAGACAGCACACACGACCGGACTACATCGGGCGTGGCATGCCATCATGGCCCTTGGGTAGCACACACAGTTGGACAACGTTGGTTGTGGCAATGCCATCATCGCCCTTTGAATGCACACAAGATCGAACGACGTCGGGCTTGGCATGCCATCATCGCCCTTGGAAAGCATACACAATCAGACAACGTCAGGCGTGGCATGTTATCATCTCCTTTGTATAGAAAACACGATCCGACAACGTCGGGCGTAGCATGCTCGAATGGACCTTGGGCATCAGACACGATCGGATTATGTCTGGCGTTGCATGCCATCATCGCCGTTGGGCAGCACACGCGATCGGATAACGTCGGGCTTGACATGCCATCTTTGCCCTTGGACAACACACAAGGTGGGATAATGTCTAGCGCGGCATGCCATCGTCGCCCTTATACAACATACACGGTCGGACTACGTCGGGCGTGGCATGACATCATGGCCCTTGTCTAACACACAAGGTCGGACGATGTCTAGCGTAGCATGTCATCATTGCTCTTGGACTACACACATGGATGAATGACATCGGATGTGGCATACCATCATCGCCCCTGGATAGCACACACGGTCGGACGACGCTAGGCTTTGCATGAAAGAATGGTCCTTGAACACCACATACGGTCAGACGACGTCAAGCATGTCATGCCATCATCCCCCTTTTACAGCGCACATGATCTTAATACATCGGGCGTGGCATGCCATCATCTCCCTTGAACAATGCTCACGGTCGGACGAAGTCAGGCGTGGCATGCCATCATCACCCTTTGAAAGCATACATGATCGGATGACGTCAAGCATGGCTTGTTATCATCGTTCTTGGACAGCACACGCGATCAGAACACGTAGCGCATGGCATGCCCGCATGGCCCTTGTGCAGCACACACGGTCATATGACGTCGGGCGTGGCATGCCATCATCGCCATTGGGCAGCACACACGGTCCGACTACATCGGGCGTGACATGCCATCATCGCCCTTGGGCAGTACGCATGGTCAGACAACGTCGGGCGTGGCATGCCATCATCACCCTTGGACAGCATACACGGTCAAACGTTGTCGGGCATGGCAGAGAATCATCGCCTTTGGAATGAACACATGGTTTGACGACGTCGGGCGTGGCATGCCTTCATCGCCCTTCGACAGTATTCACATGGTTGGACGACATCTAGCATGGCATATCAAAATCTCCCTTGGACACCATACATGGTCAAGCAACGTCGGGAGTAGCATGTAATTAGCTCCATTGGACAGCACACTGATCAGACGATGTCGGGCATAACATGTTATCATCGCCCTAGGGTAGCAGACACTGTCGGATGACGTCGGACATTAAATGCAATCATTGCCCTTAGATAGCATAGAAAATCAGACTATGTCGGTTATGGAATATTATCATCGCCGTTGGAAAGCATACATGACAGAACGACGTTGGGTGTGGTATGTTATTATCTCCACTGGATAGCACAGAGATCGGACCACATAGGGTGTGGCATGCCCGTATGGCCCTTGGGAAGCATACAAGGTAATAAAACGTTGGGTATGGCATGCCATCATCTACATTAGGCAGCACACATTTCAAACAACGTCAGACATGGCATGTAATCATTGCCCTTAGAAAACATAAACGATCAGACGACGTCGGGCATGGCATGCCATCATCGCCCTTGGAAATAACACACAGTCTGACGATGTCGGGCATGGCAAGCCATCATCGTCCTTGGACAGCATACACAAGGTCGAATGACGTTGGGCATGTCATGCCATCATCGCCCTTGGAAAGCATACATGGTCTGACAACGTCGAGTGTGGCATGTTATCATCACCCTCGGACTGCACACACTGTCGAACAACATCGGGCTATGAATGATATTAGCGCCCTTAGGCAGCACATACTAACGGTTTACATCGGGCGTTAATTGCCATCACTGCTCTTGGACACCATACACGGTTGGATTACATCGGGCGTGGCATGTTATCATCTCCCTTGGACAGCACACACGATCGGATTACGTCAAGCGTGGCATGCCCACATGGCCCTTGGGCAGCACACATGGTCGCACGACGTCGGGCGGGGCAATGCTATCATTTCCCTTGGGTAGCACACACGTTCAAATGACGTCATGCGTTAAATGCCATAATTTTCCTTGGACAGAATACACGGTCGGTCTATGTCGGGTGTGGCATGTAATCAATGTCGTATGTCAGCACACACAATCAGATGATGTCATGCGTGGCATGCCCGTATCGCCCTTGGGCAACACACACGGTCGTACGATGTCGGGTGTGGCATGCCATCACAACACTTGGGCAGCACACACAGTCAGCTGACATTGGGCGTGACATGTTATCATCACCCTTGGGCAGCACACACAATCATACTACATATGCATGGCATGCCACATGGCCCTTAGGAAGCACACACGGTCGGATGACGTTGGGCTTGGCATGCTATCATTGATTTTGGATGGCAAACAAGGACGGATGACATCGGGCGTGCCATGCCATCATCGCACTTGGGCTGCACACACTATCGGACGACGTCGGGCGTAACATGCCATCATTGCCCTTGGGCAGCACACTCAGTCAGACTACATCGAGCGTGGAATGCTATCATTGCCCTTGAACAACATACATAGTCCGACGACATCTGGCGTGGCATTCCCGCATGGCCCTTGGGAAACACACAGTCAGACAATGTCGCGCATGACAAGCCATCATCGCCTTTGGATAGCACACACGGTCGGACGACGTAGAGGTGGCACGCCATCATTGCCTTTTGACTTCACACAAGGACAAACAACGTCGGTTGGACTACATCAGGTTTTGCATTACGTCTAGCCCTTAAAAAGCACACACGGTCAGACGATGTCGAGCGTGTCATGCCATCATCGCCCTTCGACAGCACACACGGTCGGACGACGTCGGGCGTGGCATGCAATCATCGCCCGTGGACAGCATACACGGTCGTACGACATCGGGTGTGGCACACCATCATCTCCCTTGGACAGCATACACAGGGTCAAACGTGGTCGGGCGTGGCATGCCATCATCGCCCTTGGACAACATACACTGTCAAACAACGTCTGGCGTGACATGCCATCATTGCCCTTGGGAAGCACACACGGTGGGAAAAAGTCGGGTGAGGCATGCTATCATTGCCATTTGAAAGCACACACGGTCGAACTACATCGGGCGTGGCATGTTATAATCGCCCATTGTCAGCACACATGGTCAGACAACGTCGGTTGTGGCAATGCCATCATCTCCCTTGGACAACACACACGATCAAACTACGTCGGGTGTGGCATGACATCATGGCCCTTGGGAAGCACAATCGATCGGACAACGTCGGTCGTGGCATTGTCATTAACGCCCTTGGAATGCAAACACAGTCGAACGACGTCTAGCGTGACATGCCATCATCGCCCTTAGAAAGCATACATGATCGGACGACGTCGGTCATGGCATGTTATCATCGCCCTTGAAGAAAACACACGATCAGACATCGTCGTGCGAGGCATGCCTCTATGGCCCTTGGGCAGCACACACGGTCGGATGACTTTGGGCGTTGCATGCCATTATCACCCTTGGGGAGCATACATGGTCGGAGAATGTCGGTTGTGGCATGCCATTATTGCCCTTGGACAGCATACACGGTCGGACGATGTCGGGCGTGGCATGCCATCATCGCCCTTGTGCAGCAAACACAAAAGGACGATGTTGGGCGTGGCATGACATCATCACCCTTGGAAAGCATACACGATCGAACGAAGTTTGTCGTGGCATGGAATAATCACCCTTGGACAGCACACACGATTGGACAACTTAGGGTGTGGAATGCCCGCATGGACCTTGTGTTGCACACACGGTTGGAAACGTCGGGGTTGGTATGTCATCATCTTCATTGGAAAGCATACCGATCGGACGATGTTGGGCGTTGTATACCATCATCTCCATTGCACAGCGCACACGGTTAGACAAATTCGGGCTTGACATGCCATCTTCTACATTTTACAAAACACATGGTGGGACGACGTAGTGAGTGGTATGCCAACATCTCCCTTGGAAAAAATACACAGACGAACTACATCGGGCGTGGCATACCATCATGGCCCTTGGCCAACACAGACGGTAAGACGACTTCGAGCGTGGCATGCCATCATCCCTCTTGGATTGCACACACGTATGGATGACGTCGGGCGTGGCATGCCATCATCACCCTTGTGCAGCACACACGGTCTGACGACGTCGGATGTGGCACACCATCATCTCCCTTGGACAGCATACACGGTCGGACTATGTCCGGCGTGGCTTGCCATCATCGCCCTTGGAATGAACACACGATCCGATGATGTCGAGCATAGCATGCAATAATCTCAATTGGATAGCATACACAGGGTTAAACGAGGTCGAGCGTGGCATGCCATGATCGCCCTTAGACAGCATACATGATCAGACAACGTCGGGCATGCCATGCCATCATTTCCCTTGGGAAGCACACACGGTAAGAAAAAGTTGGGCGAGGCATGCCATCATTTCCCTTAGAAAGCACACACGGTCGGACAACGTCGGGCATGGCATGATATAATTGCCCATTGTCAGCACACACGGTCAGACAACGTCGGTCGTGGAAATGCCATCAGCGCCTTAGACAACACACACGATCTAACTACATCGGGTGTGGCATGACATCATGGCCATTGGGAAGCACAGTCAATCAGACAACGTCGGCCATGGAAATGTCATCAACGCCC
Organism: Solanum peruvianum; assembly: GCA_027705065.1. Taxonomy (NCBI): domain Eukaryota; kingdom Viridiplantae; phylum Streptophyta; class Magnoliopsida; order Solanales; family Solanaceae; genus Solanum; species Solanum peruvianum. The sequence continues at coordinate 2,542 of JAKWJD010000540.1, read as the reverse complement.
TTGGAATTAAACACGGTCGGAAAACATCGAGCGTTACATGAAATCATGGCCCTTGGAAAGCATACACAATCGGACAAAGTCAGGCATGGAATGTTATCATCGCCCTCGAATAAAACATAATCAGACAATGTCGTGCGAGGCATGCCTTCATGGACCTTCTGCACCACACACGGTCGGAAGACTTCGGGCGTAACATGCCATTATAACCCTTGGGGAGCACACAGTCATACGACGTCGGGTGTGGTATAGCATCATTACCCTTGGACAGCATACACGGTCCGACGATGTCAGGCGTGGCATGCCATCATCGCCCTTTTGCATCACACACAATTGGATTATGTTCGACGTTGCATGATATATTCACCCTTGGATGTCATACATGATCGAACGACGTTTGTCTTGGTATGGAATCATCACCCTAGGACAACACACACGATTGAGCCATGTAGGGTGTGGCATGCCCGCATAGCCCTTGTGCTACACACACGGTCGGACACATAGGGGTTAAAATGCCATTATCTCAATTAGAAAGCATACCGATCGGACGACGTTGGACGTGACATATTATCATCACCCTTCGACAGAACACACGATCATACCACGTAGGGCTTGGCATGCCTGCATGGTCCTTTGATAGCACACATGGTCAAACTACGTCGAGCATGGCATGCCTTCAATTCCCTTGGGCAGCATACACGGTCGGACGACGTTGGGCGTTAGATGCCATCATTGCCCTTGTGCATCATACACGTTCGGATGACCTTGAGAATAACATGTCATCATCGCCCTTGGACAGCCAACACGATTGGACTACGTCACGCGTGGCATACCATCATGTCCCTTGACAAGAACACACAGTAGAACGAAGTTGGCCATGGAAATGCCATCATCACCCTTGAAATGCACACACGATCAGACGACGTCGGGCATGGCATTCCCGCATCTCCCTTTCACAGCATACACGATAAGATAACGTCGGGAGGGGTTTGTTATCATCGTCCTTGGAAAGAACACACGATCATACAATATCGGTCGTTGTATGACCGCATGGACCTTGGGCATGAAACACGGTTGGATGATGTTAGGCGTTGCATGCCATCATCGCCATTGGGTAGCACAAGAAGTCGGACGACATCGGGATCATTACCCTTGTAAATCATACTCGGTCTGACGACATCGGGTGTGGCATGCCCGCATGGACCTTGGTTAAAACACCAGTCTGACCACGTCGGGCATCAAATCCCATCATCTCCTTTGGATAGCATATACGGTTGGACGACATCGATATGACATGCCATCATCGCCTTTGGATTTCACACAAGGACGGATGAAATCGAGCATTAAATTCCTTCATCGCCTTGTGCAGCACAAATTGTAAGAGTACACCAGGTATGGCATGCCATCTCTCCCTTGGATAGCATACACAGTCGGACTGTGTCGGGCGTGTCATGCCATTATCACCCTTGGACTGCGCATAGAGTTGGACGACATCGGGCGTGGCATGACCATATGGACCTTGGGCAGCACAAAAGGTCACATGACGTCAAACGTGGCATGCCATCATCGCCCTTGGACAACACACAAGATCGGATACGTCTGGCGTGACATGCCATTATCGCCCTTGTGCAGCACACATGGTCGAACGATGTCGAGCGTGGCATGCCTCACCACCTTTTGAAAGAATACACGATTGGGAAATATTTTGTGTGGCATGTTATCATCACCCTCGAACAACACACGCAATCGGACCACGTAGCGCGTGGCATGCCTGCATTGCCCTTTGGCTGCAAAAATGGTCGGACACATCGAGCGTGGCATGGCATTATTTCCCTTGGAAAGCACACACGGTCGGACGTAACATCTTATCATCACCTTTGGACAACATACAAATCGGTCAACGTAGGGCGTGGCATGCCCGCATGGCCCTTGGCATACATCAGGCTTGGCATGCAATCATTGCCCTTGACAGCACATACGGTCGGACAACATCGGGTGTTAGATACCGTCATTGCCCTTGGGTACCACACACGGTCGAACAACGTCGATCGTAGCATCGCATCATCGCCCTTGAACAGCACACACGATCGGAGTACATCAGGTGTGGCATGCCATCATGGCCCTTAGGCAGCACACACGGTCGAAAAATATGGACCTTGGCAATGCCATCATCGCCCTTGGAATGCACACATGGTCGGACGGCGTCGGGCTTCGCATGCTATCATCGCCCTTGGAAAGCATACACGATCACACAATGTCGGGTGTGGCATGTTATTATCGGCCTTGGACATAGCACACGATCAGAAAACGTCAGGCGTGGACTGCTTGCATGGACCTTGGGCATCACACACGGTCGGATGAGGTCAAGCGTTGCATGCGATATTCGCCATTGAACAACACACGTGGTGGGACAATATAGGGCGTGGCATGCCATCATTTCCCTTGGACAACACACACACAGATGGATAACGTCGGGTGGGCATGCCATCATCATTCTTGTGCAGCACACACGATCGGACGACATCGGGCCAAAGAATTCGATCAT
>JAKWJD010000539.1:0-19287 GCA_027705065.1 Solanum peruvianum | reverse complement strand
TGTCTCTCCATTGCTTTAATGCAAACACCACTGCAGCCAACTCCAATCATGGGTCGGATAGTTACGTTCATGCACTTTTAATTGCCTCGAAGCATAAGCAATTACAATCTTTTCCTGCATTAGCACTGCACCCAAACAAGAATAAGATGCATCACAATAAACAATGAAATTCTTGCCTTCCCACTGGCAAGGTAGGAATTGGTGCAGTAGTCAACAAGGTCTTGAGTTTTTGGAAGCTCTCTTCACATTCGTCGACCATACAATGGAACATTCTTCTTAGTCAAATTTGTCAGTTGGGAGGCAACAGAAGAAATCCCTTGACAAATCGACGGTAGTAGCTAGCTAAACCAACAAAGCTCCTTAACTCAGTAACATTGTAGGCCTTACGCAACTCTTCACTCCTTCAATCTTAGAAGGATCCACCATTACCCCATCCTTAGAAACCACGTGCCCCAAGAAGGACACTGAATCTAGCCAAATTTCACACTTGGAAAATTTGGCATAATGCCTTTTCTCCCTCAACACTTCCAATACAATTCTCAAATGCTCCTCATGTTCTTTCTAGCTCTTTGAGTATACCAGTATATCAATCATAACACAATGAAAAGAGATCCAGATTGGCTTAAAAGTCTCATTCATCAGGCTCATGAACGCAGCAGGGCATTCGTTAGTCAAAAAGACATCACTAAGAATTCTTAATGCCCATACCTGGTTCGAAAAGCAGTCTTTGGCACATCTCTGCACGTATTTTCAATTGATGATACCAGACCTCAAATCAATTTTTGAGAAGGTACAAGCACCTTGTAACTGATCGAACAAATCATCAATGCGAGGAAGAGGATACTTGTTCTTACAGTTACCATATTCAATTGCATGTAGTCTATTCACATCAAAAAACTTCCATCCTTCTTCTTCACAATAAAACATGAGCACCCCAAGGGAAGCACTTGATCTAATAATCCTTTACCTAACAACTCCTGAAGTTGGGCCTTTAACTCTCTTAACTCTGCTGGAGCCTTCTATAAGGAGGTATGGAAATGGGGCGAGTACCCGTCCAGATCAATACAAAAATCATATCCCTATCCCTATCCGGTGGCATACCAGGAAGGTCTGCAGGAAACAAGTCCTGAACTCACGGACTATCGAAACAACCTTAATAATCGAAGGTACTTGGGAAGTATCATCCCTGAGATATGCCAAGAAAGCTAAACAACCCTTACTAACCATTCTCTTAGCACGAAGAAAGGAGATGATACGAACTGGGGTGGAAGTACAGTTACCCTCCCACACTAGCGGATCTATCGTAGGCTTGGCCAGTGTCACAGTTTTAGCATTACAATCTAAGATTGCAAAATTTGGAGAAAGCCAAGTCATACCCAGAATTACATCGAAATCAACAATCTCTAGAATAATCAAGTCCCATGAGTGTTTTTCCCCAAAAGTCACAGGACAGACCTATACACCTTCTCAACTATCACAACTCACCCAAAGGAGTAGAGACCCGATTGGGCATGTCAAGCAATTCAGAATGCAATTCAAGACCAATAGCAAATGAGGAAGATACATATGAAAATGTGGATCCAGGATCAAATAATACAGAAGCCATGTAATCACAACCAAAATATTACTTGTGATAACAGCATCAGATGTCTCCGCTTCAGTCCTCCCAGGGAAAGCATAACAATGGGCCCTATCACCTGTTTTCCCGTTGCCCCTACCATGTTGTGCTGCAGTAGTTCCAACTTGCCCGCCACCCCGGTTGATTTGGTGACCTCCATTACCTTGGCCACCACATCCTCCAGATTAGCGGCCTCTTCCATGACCACCTCTACCTCTGACTATTGGGGGTCTGTAACTCTGTTTTGGACAGTATCTCTTAATATGTCCAGTCTCCCCACCATCCAAACACTCTCTGGGTTCAAGCATAGGTCTCTGTGAGAACGACGAAGTCTGGGGATAACCTCCAAACTCAGAGGAATGCTGACTGGTCTGTGATGGACCCCCAGCTACAGCCTGCAGTGAAGACTGAATAGGCCGGGCTGTGTAACCTCCCGAACTCTGCCCTCTGGAGTAAGAACCATTAAACTCACCTCCCTTACGGAACCTCTTAGATGTCGACGCCAGGGTGAAGTAGTCCGGCTTCACCCCATCCACCTCTATCACAAAATCAACCACTTCTTGAAAGGATTTTGCTACAGCAGCTACCTGTAAGGATGGAATTTGCAAGTCTGACCTCAATCCCTTCACAAAACGGCGCGAATTCGCTCTTGTGGACTGTAGCAAAGTTGGGTGGCATACCTTGATAGTGAACGAAACTTAGCCTCATAAGCAGTAACCGACATCCTGCCTTGCTCTAGGCTCAGGAACTCATCTCTCCCGCTATCCCTCAAAGTCCGGGGTTTATACTTCTCCATAAATAAACTAGCGAATGATGCCCAAGTCCTAGGTAGTGCCTGTGCTAGTTGACACTCAACATACGACCGCCACCACATTTTGGCATTTCCTTGAAACTGATAGGTCACAAACTCAACGCCAAATTGTTATACTATGCCCATCTTATGTAGCAACTCATGACAATCAACCAGAAAATCATAAGCATCCTCCGATTCAGCACCCTTGAAGACTGGAGGTTTCAACTTCAAGAATTTAGAGAAAAGTTCATGTTGATCACTAGTCATTATAGGCCCTGTAGTCAATCGAGGAAACATGCCTATTTCCAATGAGGCATCCATGTGGGGAGCCACAGCAGCTGCATGTTGTACTCCCGGAACCTGAGGTGCTGGTGCAGAAAACACAGGAGGTGTCTAGCCCAGATCAGATAACCCGCTAAGATAAGTAAGAACCTCGTTAATCATCTCTGGGTAGGTTGGGGTGGTAATTCCTCATCTTGCACTTGCTCATTTTCCCCTTCCTCACCCTCTCTTACTACCTCATCAGTCGGTGGAGGAGTCACTGCCCTAGTACTAGTTGTACCAGGTGTTTGTCCTCTACCTCTAGAGGACGTCCTCCCGCGACCTCTACCACGGCCTCTTGCCACTGCTCCTCTTCGAGCTACAGCCCCAGTGGCTGGCTCAGACGCATCCTGTCTTGCCGGTGTTGGTGTTGGCATAGTTGTTACTCTAGTTCTAACCATCTGCGAAATAGTGTGAGGATGTTAGATACCAATTTGTATCACCTAGATACCAATTGGATTCAAGTAATAGCACGAAAGAAAGAAAGAATTGAATTTCCCTAAAGTCCTATAGCCTCTCAAATAAAAGTAAAGGCGTCCCCCTACCGTTCCTTAAGACTGTACTAGACTCGTTCTTGTGTGATGAGACCAACGAACCTGGCTCTGATACCAAGTTTGTCACGACCCAAAACGAGCCGCGAGTGGCACCCACATTTATCCTCCTATGTGAGCGAACAAACCAATCTAAACCCCAATCATTTACAAATATTTCAACCATAATGAACAAAACATAATGCGGAGACTTAAAACTCATTAATATAACCAATAATGTAACTTCTAAAATTTCATACTTATATTCTCAAAATGTGGAAGTCATCACCACAAGAACATCTATCCTCAAATTACTAGATCTAAGAGCATTTAAGAAACTCAATTAAGTAAAAGAAATGGTCCATGTCCGAACTTCAAGACATCAAGATGTTAAGGAGAGAATCCAGTCTGAGCTAGGAACAATAGCTCACCCTGAAATCTGATATGCTGAAGACAGGCTAGAGTTGCGGACGAGTTGAGTTGATGGCACGTTTGCTGCATTCCATAAATAACAAAGAAAAAAAAATACAAGTAGGGGTCAGTACAAGGAACACGTACTGAGTAGGTATCATCGGCCAACTCAAAATAGAAAGCAATATATATCAATAATAACATAAAAACACTACAGACTCAACAGGTGACAACAACAGTACCATAACCATTGGCCACAACACCCAGCACATCTATGAGGACTCAAGCCTCACACCATACTCATGTGGGAAAATGGTTCTTTAATTTGAGTATATAACATAATTCAAGATTCATTCTCTTTATTATCCTGGTGTCGGAACGTGACACTTCGATCCCCTCAATACTATCCTGGTGTTGGAACGTGACAATCCGATCCCCTACTATCCTGTTGTCGGAACGTGACACTCCGATCCCTCAATATTATCCTGATCGTAACGTGACACTCCGATCCCCTAATACTATCCTGGTGTCGAACGTGACACTCCGATCCCCTAATACTATCCTGTGTCGGAACGTGACACTCTGATCCCTCAATATTCATTCTCTTAGTTCATCAAGCCTTCCTTTATGTCAAGGCAACATCATTAATAGAGAGATTTTAAGGTTTAAGATTTACACCATATCATCATCATTAATAATCCTCATCATTTACATAATCACAACATGCCACAACACAATTAAGCATATAGAAGACTTTACAATACCACCAATACATATCAATCGCTATTTAGAGTTTACTATGAATAGCATAAACCATAACCTACCTCCACCAAAGAATCGGTGATCAAGCAATCTACCTCCCCAATGCCTTTGCTTTTCCTCTTCGTTCTCTCTCTCTCTCGTTCGTTCTCCCCTCTTCTCTCTGTTCTTTCTATTTTTTCCTATTCCCCCTCTTTTTCTTTTACCCAATTATCATATAATTAAGTATAAAAAGATGATAAAAGTACCCACTATTTATTTCAAGGTTATCTCCTTTAACCCCTAAGTAATTAAATTATTAACATTAACCCACTACTTTATAATTATAATCATGAATAGTCCAAAACGCCCCTTAAAACTTTTAGTAGAAATCCGACCCATTCAAGGTTACGCCACTACTCGTGACAGCCTGTCGTGCCTACGACGGTCCGTCCTGCAGTGTCGTCACAGAGTTTAAAGACTCAATTTCAGTAGAAAGCTCTGTGACAGTACGTCGTGTCTACGACGGTCCATGCTGCAGTTCCGTCGCGAAGTTCAGAGAGTTGATCCCCATACCCAAATTTTCAGAGTTGAAGTGTTTTGGAACGAGACCCTCGATGGTTCGTCGTGCCCATTAGGGTCCGTAACAGGATCCGTCGACCCAGTTAGTTTTTATCAAAAATATTTCTGCTACTCGAAACGACTAAACAGGTCGTTACACATGTGCACCTCATATTATGCCAAAAGAATAAGTTGAGGGTGGTTAATGCATAAACAACCTTTGTTTTGGCCCTGACCCAACTTTGGGTATTGTGTACCATTACTGATGGCAAAGCTATGAGTTGAGGGTGGCTACTATGAGGAATGCTCTGGAAAGTGGGGTTGAAAGAACAAAGAGAGAGAAAGAACAAATGTAATGTGACTCAAGAATTAGATGAAAAGAAAAGTAAAGAAAAAGAAAAATACACAAGAAATACAAGCAAGAAAAGAAGAGATTCACTTACACAACTGAAGAAAGATGAGAAAATAGCAAGGTGAAAGAATATGAGAAACTGGGCGAGATAAAATGAGAGACAGTGGAAGGTTTAGCCGATATGTCAAGGAGGGCAAAAAAGTCACTAAAGTATACCAAAATATACCTTACCTGACCCCGATCCTATGTTACTAGCTAAAAAAGTCCTATCGTGATCCTAAGGGTTGTATAGCGAACTTAAGGCAGTGAAAATAAGGGCAAGCTTATGGCAAAAGGTATGAATGAGTGTGACTTTGTTTTGAGAGTGACTGTTGAAAAGTAATCCTTATAGTAAAACTTAAATAATTGTGTGAAAAAAGAAGGATTTTGATTTAAAGTGAGGACACTAGTTGCAATACCAGAATTGTTAGCACCTCTGTGAGAAATTGAAGACGATAGGTGTTAGTGCATGGTGAGTCTGTGTCATGTTCTGATCCCACAAAATTCAAGGCTAATAGTGATAGCATGCATAGATTTGATGAGATTAATCGGGATTGATAGCCAAATGATTGCAAAGGATAAAACATGGATACTATTGTACAAAGATTGTGTAGTGAGTCATCGTGCGTCGCTTGAGGACAAACAACGAACTTAAGTTGAGGGTGTTGATATACCGTGGTTTCACGGTGTTATTTATACTTTTTCCTTAAGTTTAGTGTGTCCAAAAGCCTTTTTGTGCTAATTTTTATATAATTTTCTCTTTGTTTTGCAGGAAATTTGTCCAAAGCTGAATGCGGAGATTTTGAGCGAAGAAATGCAGAAGAGACCATCTACGGATCTTATGACGGTCCGTCGTGCTTGTGACGGTCCGTAGGTGGCAGCGTAGTGCAGCTGCTGAAGGAAGATGGGGAAGTCTGACCAAGTGAGGGATTACGAAGCTTGTGACTGTCCGTCGTGGCTCTGACCGTCCATCCTGCAAGTTCGTCGTGAAGTTCATAGAAGTGATCCCAGTACCCAGAATCCAAGAGTTGAAGTGTTTTAGAATGAAGACCCTCGACGGACCTTGTGCCTATGACGGTCCATCATACTTGCCGTCGAGGGGAATGAAGAGAGTAGCAGAGAAATTTCACTAGTATGTATGGACGACGGAGTCCACGACGGTCCCGTCTGAACAGCGATGTCCGTCGCGAGGTCCGTCGACCCAACCGCGTTTTGGCAGATTTCCAGCAATTAGAATCCTTGTTTAATTAGGTTTTTGTTTTTTATAAATAGTTTTAAAAACCACATTTTTGAGGTTAGACTCTATGTGATTAGACATAAGATTTTTAGACTTTGTGTAGTAGTGTTGGATTTTGAGATTCTTACAATTGATTTTTGGATATTAATCAAGCAAACTTTTTGATTTTAATCTTTCTCATTGAAGTAAGTACATGAATTCTTATCTAATATCTTTGAATATTGTGTTTATGGCTATGAGTAACTAAACTCCATAACCAGGGTTTTGGGAACCATAGGCAAACAATGAGATAAACCCTAACTAAAATAACAAGTCTAGATTAGTGTCTTGCATGTATTAATAATTCTTTCGTTTGGAAGTCTTGTTAACGGATGGCCAACGTTAGAACTAGCCTTAATGCTACGTGCCGGACCAAGGAGGTAGATAATAGGAAAAGAATTATTAACATAGATTTAATTTATACTATCTAATAGGCTAGTATTGATTGGTACGAGGTAATAACTTAGTCAAATATCGAATACGATGCTTAATATGAGGAAAGAAAAAGGGTTAGGATAGCAACACACGTAGCCGGACCAAGGTGCATAGTGAGATTTTCTGGATGCCGGACCAAGGATTTATAAATACATAACTTATCACTTTGCGTGCAAGAAACAAGGAAAAAAAGAAGGAAAGAATTGTTATAGTTTGAATTATCAAGGTATGAACAGGTGGGGAACACGTAACCCTTGACCTAGTTACTTTGATTAATTGATTAAAACCGAACATTCAAAGCTTGTTAAGTGTCTCTTTCAAGTTTGTTATTTATTTTCACTTATTTAGAGATAGAAAACTCCCTTTTTATGTTTTTACTTTCCAAGGAAGTCATTGACCAAACAACAGTAATAACAGGTTGAAGTTAAGTCTAGACTATTTTCCTCGTGGGAACGATCCCAACCTCACTAGTTTGGTTATTTACTTGACACGACCACCTTACTTCTTATTTGAGAAGTAAGTTTGAGCGTATCACACACACACACACACACATACACACACACATACACACACACACACACACACACAGACGCACACACGCACTCAAACAAACACACACACACACACGGATATATATATATATATATAATATATATATATATATATATATATATATAGAGAGAGAGAGAGAGAGAGAGAGAGAGAGAGATAGATAGATACATGGTTCCATATATATGGTCGAATAGGTTTTGTTTCACATTAGTTTTTTTTACTTGAAACCAATCCAAAAAAAATATAGTTGTATTTTTTTCCAATTCATAACAAGTCAAACCAAAAGACTTGTAAATTTTTTGGGTTTTTACTCAGTTTACAGTTTCGATGATTTTCGGTTATTTTCGGTTAACATTTTTAAATACTTAACTGACACACACAAACACACACACACAAAACACACACACACACACATACACACACACACAACACACATATATATATATATATATATATATCTATATATAATATATATTATATAATAAATATATATATATATATATATATTCGGGATGCCGCTAATAACCGAAGAATGGAAAGTGCTTTTCCTTCTGTGTGTCCTATTTCAATAGGAACTTGATATGTTGATCCACCTAGACGTCTTGCTTTTAGTGTTGTTATGGGGAGTTACTCCACGTATTGCTAGACGTAAAATGGATAATTGAATTGTTTTTGTCTTTGTTGAATCTTTTTCACGGCTCGATAGATAATTTTATAAGTCAATGATTTTTTTCCGTGTTTCCGAATACGGTTAACCAACTTGTTAACTAATCGATTCTCATAAATTGGATCGGATTTTGCTATTTTTTCTTCTACAGTACCTCGACGTAGTATGCATATATATATGGTTGCATATATAATGCCGGGTTTAATTGGTATCACGTTGGTTTTTTTATTTTAAATAAGACCAAACCAAATATAGTAGTATTGTTTTTCCAATTGCAAACCACTAGGAAAAAATGTTTTCCAGTTTGACTCGGTTTACATTTTGGTCCTATTTTCGGTTCCGTTTTGTACACCAATAACCTGAAGTTTTATTCACTTGATAATTATTAGCATATTTTGGCCATTGTCCACCATGATGTTAATATTTGGTATTAGGTGAGTTTAGAGGACTTAAATTATCTCCCTTGTTGATGAATAGGTGGTTTGCAATGTTATCTATCATGTGGGTGGTATGGAAGGAGGAGTTTATTGTTTGAAGGGATAGAAATTAATTGGTATACGACTTGTATATGGATTTTCCTCAATCATTAACAAATTATTTAACCCTCTTAGAAAAATGGGGAGTTCTTTTTGAAGTATCACCTTAGAAAACTTTTACTAACATCCACTTTTTGAAGCCTATAAAGAGACTTGAATAAGGAACTTCATCTCCATGCATCTATGCTTATATGGTGATTTTGAATAGAATTTTTTCTAAAAAGTTTTGTGTCTCTTAATTTCTTTTCTCTATTATATCATCATTTCTCTTTTATTTATCTATATGTTAGTTACTTCTCCAATACGAATGGCATAAGAAAAAAACCGGAAAGCTTTAAGTTCCTCCTCCTCCTCCTCCTTGTTGTCCGGGTGTTGACAGTTGGAAAAAGAAATAATGACTCCCAGGATAATGTCGAAAATAAATAGCAATAGGAAGAAAGTCACAATGGCACCAAATACTAAAATGGGGTAAATATGATACCCGACTAAGTAATATAATAATATTGATGAAAAAATTGATAGTGTCAAAATACTAGTACTCAACACTCTTTTATTTCTTAAAGCTCACCATAATATTACACATTGTTTTGTTATAAACTAATAAGTAGTTTGTGGATTACTCTCTCTACTCTCTATTGCTTCTCTATTTTGGTGTATCTTCAAGCGTTCAATTACTCTCACTCAATTTTAGATTTGTCATACCTCATTTCATTTGTACCTTGAGAGGATCAATGTCTTCTGTCTCCTTGCTGATCACGGACACGACCTCTAAATGATTGGTGACCTTTATCTTCATTGTTAAAATGATCAGTATAACTTCTTCCTCTTCCACGACCTCACCATTGTCCATTTCCATTGTAATTTTTCTCACCTTAAAATCCTTTGAAGGATGCATGAATTTTCTCCTTTTTATTTTCTCTTCATGGGCTAGTCAAGAAACTTCCAGTCTTTAAACTCCTCAATAGGACATAACAGATAATAAAATTTAGGTGTTAGTGAGAGAATGGTATTTTCTAGTGCACACACATCATCTACTTCCTCCGTTGATTTACTAAATCCATCAATCTTGAACAACAATTCGAAATGGATTCAAATTCTTTAATTTTTAATTCTTTAAACTCATCCCATAGAGTTTGAAGTCTTGTATTCTTTACTTTATCAACTCCTTGGAGAGAATTTTGTATAATCTCTCACGCTTCATTTGAGGTGGTTGCATCTGCCACCTTCTAAAACATACCATCATCCTAACATTGATGGATAAGAGTGAGGGTTTGATGATCTTTCTTTCTTTTTTTTAACAAGACTTCCTTTTCATTTAAGTGCAAGGTTTCCTCATTTGTGGGTTTTGTATACGTTTTGTCTACAATATCCGAAACATCTTGAGATCCACGAATGACTTTCATCGTACACACATTTTTTTAGTAATTTTCTCTTCCTTGATGCTGGGATATTTGGAAAAAACAATGGAATATTATTTGCCATAACTCATATACCTCGGTGTTGGACAAAATGATAATGAGACACATGATAATGACCAAACTAAATAGCAATATGAAGAGAGTAGCAATGACACCAAATAGTAAAATGGCGTAATATGATACTCGACTAAGTACTATAATAATATTGATGAAAAACTTTGTATAGTCAATATACTACTACTCAACACTCTTTTATTACTTACAACTCCCAATAATATTACTTGCTACACTATTTTCTCACAAACTAAACTAAGAAGTAGTTTGTGAATTCCTCTCTCTACTCTCTATTGCTTCTCTGTTTTGGTGTAGATTCCGTTGTTCAATTACTACTCTATTTATAGAGTTTTTGAACACTTGATTACATCATTAATGACATAAAGTTGTAGCCAATTTCTACAAATATTAGCTGTCAAACTTACCAAACTTATACAAAACTTTTACCACCTACTTCCACAATTATGGCAACCAATTTTCACATAGGTGGCTACCAATTTTTACATTTGTGGCTAGTTATTTCAGCAAGTATGACTGTCAAATTAATTTATTCCAAAATTTAATTCCCACGTTGACAATGAGGTAACACTTTGTTTAGATTGTGTTATGTGATGTGTCTTCACATCTACTATATGTTGTACTTCTTGTAATTGATATATGATGAAGCCTATTACTATAAGTAATTGAATCATCAACGTTTTTGACTTTGATCAAGATCTATAAGTTTATCACAGAGATCCTTAATTAGATGACTTTAACGGAAAATCATTATGGCCTTTCTTTAAGATAAGGGCTACTAGGAATAGAATTAGGTCATGGAGGTTGTCTTTACATCATCTAATTGTCGAATCAATTAACGTATCCTTGTAGTGTGTGTGTGTATATATATATATGTGTGTATACACAAAAATTAACTATTTTTTTAAGTAATTCCTTCAAGGAAGTGGTTACCAAATTTCTACATCAGGAAGGGCGGTAAGAGATTAAGCTATTCGTTGTAGGAAGGGCGGTAGGATATTAAAGTTGGCAGGAGAAACACCTTCTTGATTGTTGTGAGATTTAGGATCCTATTGTAAAGGTCTACTGTTGAATCCTTGTAGAGATCTTGGGGCATTGATTTTCTTAAGTTTAATCTTCTCTATTGCAATGTACAAGTAATTTTGGGTTTTTCATCTTTTTAGGACTACAGTGCCAATAGTATGCCAAAGCGTGCGAAGATCCTAAAAACTAAAGGTTAGATAGTTCGTCAATTCTTTTCCAACTTGAACTCTTTATACATATCTATTATTGACCTTTCTTCTCCTCACCATCTTCAATATGAAGTCTGGCACTCTCAAAAACTTTGGCAATTAGTGGGTTTTAGTTAACACTGTAAGTACTTTAGGATCATCATCCAGGAAATTTAGTTTTTGCTTTAACTTATACTCTATCAAAAAGGAATAGTGACTACAATAGAATTTCTTTTGTATTCAGGTTCTCTTAAGCACTTGGGACAAAATGAAGTGGAGCACCCAATGAAAGGTGCAAAATTTGAAATATCTACGTCGTAATCCATACTTTATCTTGATTCATTCTTCTAATGTTTTATCTCTGAAGTAAATCTTGAGTTAATTTAAAGAATTCTATTATGTATCATTAGAAATTCTAGTGGTACTTCATATATTCTTCACTCCATCATTTGAAATTGCATATGTTTGTTTTATCTTAATAAGTTTTTTGTTGGTTATTGGATTGGTCTTTGAATTGCATTCAATTTCAACTCACCATTATGTACAATGGAAATCTATACTAGTTAATTAGGAATAAGTTTTACTCATGTTAGTATGTTTACTTTAGCTCTGATTCTCTATAGTAGTATGTTAGTCTTGTTAAACTTACATGTTATCTCCAGTTTAATAGCCAACAATTCATTTATAAGGTGTAAACCGCACTATCAATCCCCATGACAAGCTCGACCGAGAAAGTATGCAGGGAGTTTCAAACCCGAGACCCTGATTTTGGAGAACACCTTCTCAAGTAACTCGGTCACCCTTGTGGGTGTTGTAGATAAATTATTGTGTAGGTTATCCACTTTTGTATACAATGCCAGTTATAGTTTGATGTCTTGGAGCAAAAGGTGTATCTATTATTTTGGGTTGCATGCTACAAGCAATGAAAATCAACTTCCTTAAAATAGAAGCCGACAATCATTGGGATTCGCAACCGCGGGCAGTGGAAATCGCTCCATGCATTCTTTAACTTTTGATATCTATAGGATTATTCTTCTTCTCAAGACCAACTTCATAATGAATAAGCTTACTACAGGATAGAAACTAGAAAAATGTTTACTACTGATAGAAATTTGAATATATATCTTGTAACCCAAAACTTTTTTCACCCAAAAGAAAAATGAGTACTAGGAACTTCAATAGTATTTCTCTATCTCTCTGTGTTTGTGGTTCCTCCATTTCTGTTGTAAAGATAATTTCTTTCCATCTGCCAGTTTTGATTCCTTGTTGTTGATGTTGGACCACCTGCTGATTGGGTGAAAATCAATGTTTGTGAAACAGTAGATTATGCATGTCAATTTCTCTCACGTGAGTTGTAATTATTTTATGAAAAAAAATTATTCCTTTGAGGTCTATATATATTCAGTGGTGCCTATGCTTTTACCAGATGAAGTATAATACTAAAGATGCTACTTGTTTCCATCAAGTGAATTAAATTTTTTTTTTTTGCCTTTTACACCATATCAAAGCTCTAATTCCCTTATTTCTTTGTAAACATTGGTATGGATTCAATCTAATCCAGCTGGTTGCCTGGTCATTACCGGTCAGCAAAACCAATGTGACAATCTTTGGGGTGTGATTTCCTTCAAGAAAGTACACACCTTATTATTTATTTTTTACTGATTTTGACTTTGATAGAGTAATTCAAAATCATTGCCTTACTTGCATATTTTTGGACAGGTAATTTTCTCTAGTAAAGAGAAACTATCATGCAGAAAACTTGATATTTGTTCAATAGATCTGAAAACTATATTATTGCTACGTTTCTATTTGTTGATCACAACACTTAGAAATTGAATGAAAATCTAAAGGATCAACATGTGTAGGTTGTCTGACATAATTTTTCTTTTAGGTGATCACCTTACCTACTAGACTTGATCAACTTTGGACCAAAATTTTTTTGTCACCCTTCACGGTTGTCTTCATGTTCGTGTTTTCTTAGCACAACAAAATTTGTGACTTGACAATGCAGAAGTATTGCTGGTTGGACAACAGTGTGAATGCTTGACCATAGTTATTTAGTTGTTGTTGATGATATTGTGGGTCAAAAACTTTGAATGGACAAATAGCAAAGGAGGTATTACGGCTTCAACCGCCCAGTTGAAACTTATATTGCTTTTTAAAGACAGGTGGACATGTGATAAATATAGTTTTGAGTAGAATGTTGTCTTGATACTAAAACATATCTCTATCTATTGATGGTCTTATATAATAGATGAAACCGTTCATATGATGATGTACGTAGTTAGTCGTCTTAACTGTTTAGGACTTTATCTGTTCCCTGTGTAATGAAGCCAATACAACATAGTATCAATTAACCAAATATTATCAACTTAAACGAATGTGGGCTGGGCTATGGGCATAACTTTTTTAGAGAATTGGTAAAT
This sequence comes from Solanum peruvianum, assembly GCA_027705065.1. Taxonomy (NCBI): domain Eukaryota; kingdom Viridiplantae; phylum Streptophyta; class Magnoliopsida; order Solanales; family Solanaceae; genus Solanum; species Solanum peruvianum. The sequence goes on along the minus strand of JAKWJD010000539.1, from coordinate 5,331 downwards.
TACTTTGAATTTTGGGGGGGGGGGAAGGGGGGGGTATGGAAGGGGGGGGTATGATGATACATGTAATTACTTTAAGTTTTATTATCCATTTATGCATTTTTAATATATATATAAAAAAATTATCTTTGTCGATACAACTTTAAATGAGAAATAAAAGCAAATTTACTTTTAAAATAAACAATCATGGATATTTCTATTTATTTAACCTCTTTTTGCTTTACTTCTTTATAGAATAATATATATGGCTTATGCTTGTGAATTGATTATGAGAAAGATAATTTTATATTTCTTTTAATTGGTTTGTAATTTTACATAGTATTAAGGTGGTATAAAGTTAAGTAGTAATCGATTATTCCAATTGAAAAAAGTTATTGGTTTATGGATAACATGTTACTGATTTAGCAGTTTTTGTAATGATTTGGATTTTCCTATTATCAAATTATTGATTCTTAGTTATTTTAGGTTTTTTCTTAATGGGTTATCAATAGCTTGACGATAAATTATATTTATGCCATTCTGTATATGTTCTTGACTTGGGATAGTTTCATACTTCTATTTCAGGTTGTCTCAAACTCTCTATTATTCGACAATGTTTCAACATTTGCTTTTGAGCAAAGCTACAACAATAAAGTAAAATTTACAACTCATTTCTTTTACCTTGTTTCTAAGTAAAGTTTAATTTTTTATGTCAAATTTAAATGGGTAAATTGACAAGTGAACCGTTAACAGTAAATATTCGTCAAGTGAATATCTTATTGGTTTTATATTTATTTGGGAAAATACACAAGTACCCCTACACTACAATCATAATTTTAGAGACATCTTAACTAAATTAATGTCCAATCCCCCCCCCCCACCGAACTATTTTTTGGTAATTTGTGCACCTTTTTGTATTAGGCGGCATTGAAATATCTCTCACGCACCTCAATTGTTTGGAGTCACAGGTTTGTCACATAACACAAAAGGTGTATAAAATTACTAGAAATAAATCCGGCGGGGGTGGGGGTTGGAGATTTAATATGACCTTAGTTTAGTTGGGGTGTATTTTTGAAATTTTGATCATATCTAGGGGGTCGGGTGGTACTTGTGCATTTCCCTAACTATTTGTATCTCTATAAAATCAATATGAATAAACTTCAAAATCGAACCAATCTATCGATCACATACATACATCATATACTTCACACTATGTACCTTTATTTGCAAAATGAAGTTGTACAATTACATTCTGAGCTTGCTAACAATAGAGAAAAAATCAATCGCCTCATTTATGTTGATGTTCATGTTCATGTTAATGGTCAAATTATTAATAGTATAAATTGTGTTACAATTGGACAAAATTTTAACTTTTAACTATTGAAGTTCACAGTACATACATTATTTGGGTTTAAACTAAAAATATGAAAATTAGAATCTAGCATACAAAACTAAATATAAGGTAGATAAATATTTTCACAGGGTGCTCTAGCCTTGTATTAGTGAGTAGTTGGCAATTTTAAATATTCGTCAATTCCTCCATCCAAATAATTGATTTTTGCAACTAATGTGATAATTAGTTTTGAATACTCCCCCATATATTTTTATTTGTCCAATTTATACTTTTTCAATGCCATTTATAACAAATAAAATTTTTTTTTACCTATCATATCATCAATTTATTTTATTTAGAGAGTTAATATTTTTGAAAAAAGTTAAAACATCTTTTAATGAGTAATTAATTTGGAATTCTATTAATTCATAGGGGTAAAATGGTAAACTTTTATATCAATTATTACTTTCTAAATAGGTGTATCATGTAAAAAATGGACAATTAAATATCTTAACATGAGTATCAAATAAGGAAAAGACTCAAATATGTCATCAAATTTTTTTTTATAACAGAGTTATACATATATTATCTTAAAAGTTTGGTTCATGTATGTGATTTCTGATTGAGAAGAAGATTATACATGTCGTTATTGGTTAATGAAAAATGGTTTTAGTTTTGAAAAACCATTTCTACACGTGGTCAATTTTCATTCAGTCACGTCATTCATTCAAATAATTTTAAAATGGAAAAGGAAATAATTAGTAAACCACCAAACATTAAGAAAAGACTCATTATATGTTATGGTTAAGAGTTTGACTCATATATTGCCATTTCCTTTAACAATTAATTACACAGATGAGCTTTTCTCAAACACAATTGACATAAATGAGCCAAACTTTTTAGGAAAATTTTTCCAAGTGTGAATATTATAACATTTACGATGATTCATTAACAAAATTCAATACATAGTAAAAATTTCAAAATTTAAGTTTGTTTTTTATGTATCTATTTATTTTCTTAATATTTGTTTTTATTTAAAGAATACAATTTATATATAACAGATTGGAAGGAAGGAATTAAGGAATTGAGGGAGATAATTATTTGAAAAAGGATCGAAATGATTAAAAGGTCTCATGAGTTACAATTTATCAACACTACACTAACTTTCATCTCTTTCTTCTTTGTTCATCAAGTTCTAAAAAAAACACGTCTTTCTCCATTGTCTTGAAAAAAATTCAATATCCAATTTTCTAAATTTTTTTTATTTTTAAAAAACTTTACTTACAAAAATAAATTAATATCCAATTCTTACTAATTATTGTTATAAAACTTTATGATAATATTTTTTATCTATTACGTTTTATTTGTTTTTAATTAAGAAATTTGAACACCTATAGTATTAATTGTTATTTGGCATATATTCCCACAATGTATATGTTTTAGTTTCCAAAATTTGTACCCTAACTTAAATCATATTTATTCAAACATGCATACCATTTGTGTTTGTATTCATTGTAAATTTCATGTGTATTTTGTAAAATGACACTTGTATTTCTTTATTAATTTTATTCATTCCAATATGTATGTCAAATAAATATGTAGCTATTTACGAACTACATTTGTATTCCTATATCTTTTTCATTGTGTATTTATTTTTCTCTTCAGAATCTTTTTTCCTTTTCTGAGACTTATTTATTCCAATATCTATATTATTTGTATTTGTATTCGAATACAAATACAAACAAACTAACAGAAAATTGTTCGTCCTAAATATAAAATGGATGAATACAAATTAGGGACAAATACAAGATTCATAAACTATGCAATGTGAAATTGTTTAATAAAAATAAAAATATTGATAGCATACATAGTGATTTGAATATAAATTGAGAAAGAATACTAAACTTAAAAAAGAAATATAAATACAAAACAAACTAATAACAAATTGATCGACAACTATTAAGTCTTATTCGTCTTTTTCAAGATCCACAAAAGTAAAAGAAGATTCTACATTTCCGTTCTGAATTTGAGGAAGAATGTGCACAAAAATTTGGTCTTGTAAATGTTGTGACCCTCTTTCTTCCGTCATTTCAACAACGAATCCTACAATATCCGCTACTTCTTGAGAAATAAATAAATTAAAGAATGAAAAATCACTAGAAATCGGTTGATCAAGATGGATACCTCCAGTATGTCTCTCGGATTAATCATTGGAGGTTAAATCGTAACCGAGAGATTAAGAAATACAAACAAGAATTTTTTATGATTCTAAAAAAACAAATCAGAAAAGAAATCCCAAAATAGGATAAATATTAGGGATTTCTGATTCGGAATTCTTGTGGATCCAATTTTTAATTAAAAAAAATACATATATGGCAGAGAAATATGGCAACTTGAATGTTTGAATAAAATAAGAAATATAAATATGAGAGAGTTTTTTTTTTAATTGGAGACAAAATTAAGAATTTCAAAATATAAATATGAGAGAGAATTAATTTTTTTAAAATAAGATATATAAGATTAATTGAAAAGGGGTGATAAAATAGGAAGATAATTGGAATAAATAAAGTTTATAAAATAATGACATTTTTTACATAATTACTATATTTTTAAAGTATGGATATTGTTTGTCACATCCGGGTTTACCCCCTTAACGTAACCGACATCGTCGTCCTCTTTGAGGACTAATACTAGCCTCTTAGCATACATCATCATATTCATTAGTCGAATTTAGTGAAAATTCTAAAAACTTTTCATTACTTCTAATTGTAGGTTTACATTGACCTCTATATATACATAGTATATATATCGAGTATACATAGACCCTTCGTATAAGAATATTTTATAGCCTTCTCTTTTATTGCAAATAAGTATATATAGGATAGAACATAGTCTTCAAAGATTGTCTCATTTCTTAACCATCTAACACGTTAAGCAATTCGGGCATAGCCCATACATAAATGTAAAGAGAGACACATATAGGTTTTACACAATCTGTACTCAAATGAAAGGACATAGAATAAAATATTCTTAGTTATAAAACAAAAATATAAGCTCAATATTGGCATCACATTCGGAAAAGGAGGACCTACCCTTCTTATATGATCAGAGGATCCAATTCTTCTTCAAGTCGTCTTCCGAAACACTTCAACGATCGGAACATAAAATGTTTTGAAAAAAAGGAAGAAATGAGGTTAGTATGCCACTTGTACTAAGTATGAGACCATATGCACACATACTTAAATAATATGCTAAGAGAGAGGGACATTTCATAAAGTATCAATTTTTCATTTAAAACCTCTTACGCACATTCTACAAAACCATCCCGATCAATATTGTATATACAATATGTCATAGGCATGTTCATCACAATACTACAACATCAAGTCTAGTCAAGTCAACCATACATATCATATAAGTGAATACATACTCCATGTAACTTATCATCATGTCATGATATCAATAAGAAAGAATAAGATTACATTTCGTTATAACAGAGCAAGATAATTACCCATGGACCCCTATCAAGTCAATAAGTGCAATGACCAAGCAAAGACCCATGACCTTACTCAGTCATGTAAGCCGACACGAATCATTACTAACATCCTACTTCACATAACATGACATGTAGATATACATTTCATCTTACTTTAATAATATAAACCAAGACAACTCATAAGTGAACTAATTAATATGTAGTATCAACAAAGTTAAAGTTCATCATATACATATAATATATTATTATAAGCATAAACATTCATTAGAATATCATCCTAAGACTACCCTCAAGGCTATCTAGTGCAATGCTTAGGTAGAGTCCCATACTCCTACCTACGCTAAGGTAGACCCCTTAGGCTATCCTCGTATAGTTAAATCCTTTAATTCATTTTGCTTTTTGGGATACTATATCCCTAACCGACATAGACCACATGATCTAGTGTTGAATCCGATGTCATAATACCCTACACCGAAGAAAGGCAAACTAGTTTTCAAGGTAGTACCAAGACATAAAACATAGAAAC
>JAKWJD010000538.1:0-19277 GCA_027705065.1 Solanum peruvianum | reverse complement strand
TTTTCATTCTTATCAACCGCACCCTTAAACCTATGTTTAAGTTTGATAAATAGTTCCCTCCAACCATTTCGGATCCATTTTTTCCTCATATAATCATAATGAAACCAAATTCTTGACTCATATTTCCTCTGAACATAGCCCACACCCTAATATTTATCTCTATTCATCCTCTTCTTTCCCGAAAAAGCATGTCTTCAATATTACGATTCGAAATCTCAAGTCATGATGACACCTACAACATTCAACCATAGGGTAAGTCAACCATATCCAGTATGTATAAACCTTGAATTCTTATCCATATGAATTTCTAAATTTCTATCCTCCCAAATCGATTGAGAACAAAGTTTTCTGAGATTTTGAAATCTATATATTTTAAATGGGGAAGGGACACCCAAAAGGCTAGAATTTCCTTTACTTGGCTAGGTTTAGGACCCTTTGTCCCGAACCTAATAGTTGTGAAATTATTTACTTCTAAGCTTTTTTTTCTTTTCTTTGTTATTTGTTAGTTGAAGCTCAAAGGTGGAATTGTTTATGGTATCTGAATAATCTGTGTCTTCAAAATACTTTTTATTAAGTAAATGAGCTTAAGACCAAGTTTATGGCTCGTAAGATCATGTAATAATTTAGTATTCTAATTTGTATTTTCATCTTAAATGTTGTTTTGAGACTTAAAATATGTCACGACCCAAAACCGAGCCGCGACTGAACCCTCCTATGTGAGCGAAACAACCAATCTAACCCTTAACATTTCAATATAATATCGACAGAAAGTAATGCGGAAGACTTAAACTCATTAATAAAAAAACCAATTCAATAACTATTATTTCCAAAAAACAGGAAGTCATCATCACAAGAACATCTATGATCAAATTACTAACTAAAAATGTCTAAGAAGCTAAAAATACATAAGAAGCTAGTCCATGCCGGAAGTTCAAGGCATCAATACTTGAAGAAGAAGATCCAGTCCAAGCTAGAAGCATTAGCTCACCCTGAATTTCCGATGTAGTAAAGACTGGTTTGAATTACTGTTGAGTCGAAGATGACGGCACGTTTGCTGCACTCCACAAATAACAAAGAAGAAAACATAAAAGTAGGGGTCAGTACAAAACACGGGTACTGAGTAGATATCATCGTACAACTCGAAATAGAAAACAATATATATTAAGCAATATCATAAAATCAACTATGATACTCAACATGTAGCAACGACAAGTACTATATCATTAACAATTACCGTCAAGTTCACACATGAGGACTCAAGCCTCAATATCATACTCATTTGGGAATTAGATTCATTAAGTTGAGTATATTAGCATCTTTCAAGATTCATTATACTTATTCCCCTCGTGTCGGTACGTGACACTCTGCTCCATATACTTCCTGGTGTCGGAATGTGACACTCCGATCCTCATTCTATCCTGGTACCGGAACGTGGCACCCGATCCATATACTATCCTGGTGTCGGAACGTGACACTCCGATCCTCATTCTATCCTGGTACCGGAACGTGGCACCCGATCCATATACTATCCTGGGGTCGGAACGTGACACTCCGATCCTCATTCTATCCTGGTACCGGAACGTGGCACCCGATCCATATAGTATCCTGGTGTCGGAACGTGACACTCCGATCCTCATTCTATCCTGGTACCGGAACGTGGCACCCGATCCTCTATCTCTATCCTGGTACCGGAACGTGGCACCCGATCCCCTAATCTCACCACTTTCGTTCATCAAGCCTTCTTTATACCAAGGCATCATTATTAACAAAGTAGATTAGGGTTTCTTTTCAAGATTTGGGATTCAATAGCTTCATCATGCTTATTTATTCACAATTTCATAATCATATTCATGCAAGCATACAATTAAGCATATAGAAGGGTTTACAATACTACTAACACATATCATTCGCTATTAAGAGTTTACTACGAATAGTGTGAAAACCATAACCTACCTCCACCGAAGAATTGAATTCAAACAAGCAATTTCCCAAGCTTTGTGTTTTTCCTCTTCGATCGATTCCTCTCTCTCTCTATCTTTGTTCTTTCTCTTTTTCTTATTCAAACCCTCTCTCTTTTACCCTAATTAGTATATAATTAAGTATAAAAGATGGCAATAATACCCCACTAATTGACTCAAAGTTACCTCTTTTATCCCCCAAGAAATTGAGTTATTAACATAAACCCACGAAATATATAATTTTAGCAGGAATAGTCCAAAATGCCCGTTCAAAACTTAACCAGAAATCCAACTCCGACTGGGATTACGCAACCTGTGACGGCCCGTCGTGCCTGCGACGGTCCGTCCTGCAAGTCGTCGCAAGGTTCAGAGACCCTAATTTGCACCAAGGGTCTGTGATGGTCCGTCACGCCTGTGACGGTTCGTCCTGCAAGTTCGTCACGAAGTTCAGAGAGTCGATTTTCAGTACCCAATTTCAGAATTTCTAAGTGTTTTGAAACGAGACCCTGCGACGGTCCGTCGTGCCCATGACGGTCCGTCGTGGGGTCCGTCGTCTCAGCCAATTTTTCCAGAAATAAAATCTGCTGCTCAAAACGACTAAACAGGTCGTTACAATAGATACCAATTTAGCCGTCGTTCGTCCTCGAACGATCACAAGAAGAAAAACAAGGGAGGAAAAGAGTACCTGAATCCGTAAACAGATGTGGGTAGTTTTCTTGCATATCTGCCTCCTTCTCCCAAGTGGCCTCTTCAACCGGTCGATTCTTCCATTGAACTTTGATGGATGCAATCTCTCTCGACCTCAACTTGCGAACCTCTCTATCTAAAATAGCAACCGGTTCCTCCTCATAAGTCAAATTCTCATCAAGCAAAACTGAATCCCAACGGATGATGTAGTTTCCATCCCCATGGTATCTTTTCAACATGGACACATGAAATACCGGATGCACTCCGGACAGCCCTGGAGGCAAGGCTAATTCATAAGCCACCTCCCCTACTCGCTTAAGTACTTCAAATGGACCAATATACCTTTGGCTTAGCTTACCTTTTTTCCAAACCGCATCACCCCTTTCATGGGCGAAACCTTCAACAAGACTTGTTCACCCTCCATAAACTCCAAATCTCTAACCTTTCGATCTGCATATTCTTTTTGCCTACTTTGAGCCGCTAGAAGCTTTCCTTGAATGCACTTCACTTTATCTAACGAATCCCTCAAGAGGTCAGTACCCCAAGGTCTAACCTCAAATGCATCGAACCAACCAATGGGAGATCTACACCTCCTCCCATACAATGCTTCAAATAGAGCCATGTCAATACTGGAGTGATAGCTATTATTGTATGAAAACTATGCCAAAGGTAAGAAGCTATCCCAATGGCCCCCAAATTCTATCACACATGCACGAAGCATATCCTCCAACACTTGAATCGTTTGCTCAGACTGACCATCAGTCTGAGGGTGAAACGCAGTACTAAGGTCCAACCTAGTACCTAATTCCTCATGCAATGTTCTCCAAAACTTAGAAGTAAACTGCGTACCTCTATCTGATATAATGGAGAGTGGAACTCCATGCAGTCGAACAATTTCTAAGATGTAGATTTTGGCTAACTTCTCTGCTTTATAGGTCACCTTGACAGGAATGAAGTGAGCAGACTTAGTTAACCTATCAACAATCACCCAAATGGAATCAAACTTACCCAATGTCTTTGGAAGACCAACCACGAAGTCCATTGCAATTCTCTCCCACTTCCATTCAGGAATGGGCATTCTCTGAAGTGTTCCTCCGGGCCTCTAGTGTTGATACTTTACTTGTTGACAATTTGGGCAGTTGGCAACAAAATCCACAATGTCACACTTCATTCTACTCCACCAAAAGTGTTGCTTTAGGTCACGGTACATCTTGGTTGCACCAGGATGTATAGAATATCCGGAACTATGAGCTTCTGTCAGAATAGTGGTGATCAAATCATCGATGCAGGGTACACATACCCTTCCCTTAATCCTCAAAACACCTTCCTCATCGATTATTGCTTCTTTAGCCTCTCCTTGCAACACTTTATCTCGAATTCGACCTAGTTTCTAATCATCAAACTGTTTTCCCTTGATCTTGTCAAGAAAAGAAGATCTTGCCTCCACACAAGCTAACAATCCTCCCTTCTCATTTATTTCTAACCTCATAAGGTCATTAGCCAGAATCTGAACCTCTCTAGGTAATGGGCGTCTAGAAACTTGCAAATGAGCTAGACTTCCCATGCTTCTGGCCTTTCTACTTAAAGCATCTACCACAACATTCGCCTTTCCCGGATGATATAAGATAGTGATATCGTAGTCCTTCAGTAGTTCCATCCATCTCCTCTGTCTCAAGTTCAAATCTTTTTGACTAAAGACATACTGTAGGCTACGATGATCCGTATATACTTCACACTTGACCCCATAAAAATAGTGTCCCCGTTGCTTTAGTGCAAATACTACCGCGGCCAACTCCAAATCATGGGTCGGATAGTTACGTTCATGCACCTTTAATTGCCTCGAAGCATAAGCAATCACATTCTTCTCTTGCATTAGCACTGCACCCAAACCCCAATAGGATGCATCACAATAGACGATGAAGTTTTTACCCTCTACGGGCAAGGTAAGAATTGGTGCAGTAGTCAACAAGGTCTTGAGTTTCTGAAAGCTTTCCTCACACTCATCCGACCATACAAATGGAACATTTTGCTTAGTCAAGTTCGTTAATTGGGACGCAATAGAGGAGAATCCCTTGACAAATCGGCGGTAGTAGCTAGCTAAACCAACAAAACTCCTTATTTCTGACAGTTGTAGGTCTCACCCAATTCTTCACTGTCTCAATCTTAGATGGATCCACCATCACTCCATCCTTAGAGAACTACGTGTCCCAAGAAGGACACTGAATCTAGCCAAAACTCACACTTGGAGAATTTGGCATAAAGCTTCTTCTTCCTTAATAACTCTAACCATTCTCAAATGCTCCTCATGTTCCTTCTTACTCCGTGAGTATATCAGTATATCATCAATAAATACGATCACAACGAGATCCAGATATGGCTTGAAAATCCCGTTCATCAAGCTCATGAAAGCAGCAGGGGCATTCGTAAGACCAAAAGACATTACCACAAATTCGTAGTGCCCATACCTAGTTCGAAAAGCAGTCTTAGGCACATCCGTCGCCCGTATTTTCAATTGATGATAACCAGATCTCAAGTCAATTTTAGAGAAGACGCAAGCACCTTGTAACTGATCGAACAAATCATCAATGCGGGGAAGAGGATACTTGTTCTTAATAGTTACCTTGTTCAGTTGTCTATAGTCTATGCACATCCGAAAACTCCCATCCTTTTTCTTCACAAACAAAACCGGAGCACCCCAAGTAGATGCACTTGGTCTAATGAAGCCCTTGCTCAACAACTCTTGAAGTTGTGCTTTTAACTCTCTTAACTCCGCGGGAGCCATTCTATAAGGGGGTATAGAAATGGGGCAAGTACCCGGTTCAAGATCAATACAGAAGTCAATATCCCTATCCGGTGGCATACCAGGAAGATCTGCAGGGAACACATCCAAAAAATCACGGACTACCGAAACCGACTCAATAGAAAGTACTTGGGTAGTGTCATCCCTGAGGTGTGCCAAGAACGCTAAACACCCTTTACTAACCATTTTCTTAGCACGAAGAAAGGAGATGATACGCACCGGATTGGAAGTGTAGTCACCCTCCCACACTAACGGATCTGTCCCAGGCTTGGCTAACATCACAGTTTTAGCATTACAATCCAAGATCGCGAAATGCAGAGAAAGCCAAGTCATACCCAGAATTACATCAAAGTCAACCGTTTCTAAGATAACCAAATCTACATAAGTGTTGCTCCCCACAAATTTCACCAAACAAGACCTATATACCTTTTCAACTACCACAGACTCACCCACCCGAGTTGACATACGAATAGGCATATCAAGTAATTCACAATGTAAATTAAGACCATTAGCAAATGAGGAAGATAAATAAGAAAATGTGGATCCAGGATCAAACAATACAGAAGCTATACAATCACAAACCAAAAGATTACCTGTGATGACAGCATCAGATGCCTCTGCTTCAGACCGCCCAGGGAAAGCATAACAATGGGCCCTATCGTTTGTCTGTCCATTGCCCCTACCATGTTGTGATGTAGTGGCTCCAGTTTTCCCATCTCCCCGATCGTTTTGGTGACCACCATTACCTCGGCCACCACGTCCTCCGGAATAACGGCCTCTAGCATGACCACCTCTACCTCTGACTATGGGAGGTCTGTAACTCTGTTTTGGACAATACCTCTTAATGTGTCCAGTCTCCCCACATCCATAACACTCTCTAGATTCAAGCATCGGTCTCTCAGAGAAGTGTTGACCGGTCTGAGATGGACCCCCAACTACAGTTTGTAGTGAAGACTGAATTGGTCGAACTAAGTAACCTCCGGAACCCTGTCCTCTAGAGTAAGAACCATTAAACTCACCTCCCTTTCGAAACCTTTTTGATGTCGATGTCGTGGTGAAGTCATCGGGATTCACTCCTTCCACCTCTATCACGAAGTCTACCACTTCTTGGAAGGATTTTGCCGTAGCCGCTACCTGTAAGGACGAAATCCGCAATGCTGACCTCAACCCCTTCACAAAACGGCGAATCCGTTCTTGTGGACTGAAACAAAGGGTGGGGCATACCTGGATAATGCACGAAACTTAGCCTCATATGCATTAATCGAACATCCTACCTTGCTCTAGGCTCAAGAACTCATCCCTTTTCCTATCCCTCAAGGTCCGGGGGATATACTTCTCCATAAACAAGCTAGAGAATGAGGCCCAAGTCATAGGTGTTGCCTCTGTCGGTTGACACTCAACATGTGACCGCCACCACATTTTGGCGTTCCCTTGAAATCGATAACTCACGAACTCAACACCAAACCGTTCTACTATACCCATCTTGTCTAGTAGCTCATGACAATTAACCAGAAAATCGTAGGCATCCTCAGATTCAGCACCCTTGAAGACTGGAGGTTTCAATTTCAAGAACTTACTGAAAAGTTCATGCTGATCATTTGTCATTATAGGCCCAGTAGTCAGACGTGGAAACGTGCCTATTTCCAATGAGGCATCCATACGGGGAGCCATAGTGGCTGCATGTGGTACCTCTGAAACCGGAGGTGTTGGTGCAGAAAACACTGGAGGTGCCCGACCCTGATCAGATAACCCTCTAAGATAAGCAAGAACCTGATTGATCATCTCTGGGGTAGGTTGGGGTGGCAATTCCTCATTTTGCACGTGTTCATTCTCCCCTTCCTCACCCTCTCTCACTACTTCCTCAGTCGGTGGAGGAGTCACCTCCCTAGCATCAGATGAGCTAGGCACTTGTCCTCTTCCTCTAGAGGACGTCCTCCCACGACCTCTACCACGGCCTCTTGCCACTGCTCTTCCTCGAGCCACAGCCCCAGTGGCTGGTTTAGACGTTTCTTGTCTTGCCGGTGTTGGTGTTGGCGCAGTCGTTGCTCTAGTTCTAACCATCTGCGAAAGGAGTGAAGATGGTCAGATACCAATTGTACAACCTAGATACCAATTGGACTCAAGTAGTAGCACGAAAGAAAGAAAGAAAGAATGGAATTTTCCTAAAGTCTTATAGCCTCTCAAAGAAAAGTAAAGGCGTTCCCCTACCGTTCTTAAGACTCTACTAGACTCGTTCGTGTGATGAGACCAACGAACCTAATGCTCTGATACCAAGTTTGTCACGACCAAAACCGAGCCGCGACTGGCACCCACATCTACCCTCCTATGTGAGCGAACCAACCAATCTAACCCTTAACATTTCAATATAATATCGACAGAAAGTAATGCGGAAGACTTAAACTCATTAATAAAAAAAACCAATTCAATAACTATTATTTCCAAAAATCTGGAAGTCATCATCACAAGAACATCTATGATCAAATTACTAACTAAAAATGTCTAAGAAGCTAAAAATACATAAGAAGCTAGTCCATGCCGGAAGTTCAAGGCATCAAGACTTGAAGAAGAAGATCAAGTCCAAGCTAGAAGCATAAGCTCACCCTGAATTTCCGATGTAGTAAAGACTGGCTTGAATTACTGTTGAGTCAAAGATGACGGCACGTTTGCTGCACTCCACAAATAACAAAGAAGAAAACATAAAAGTAGGGGTCAGTACAAAACACGGGTACTGAGTAGATATCATCGGCCAACTCGAAATAGAAAACAATATATATTAAGCAATATCATAAAATCAACTATGATACTCTACATGTAGCAACGACAAGTACTATATCATTAACAATTATCGTCAAGTTCACACATGAGGACTCAAGCATCAATACCATACTCATTTGGGAATTAGATTCATTAAATTGAGTATATTAGCATCTTTTAAGATTCATTATACTTATTCCCCTCGTGTCGGTACGTGAAACTCCGGTCCATATACTATCCTGGTGTCGGAACGTGACACTCCGATCCTCATTCTATCCTGGTACCGGAACGTGGCACCCGATCCATATACTATCCTGGTGTCGGAACGTGACACTCCGATCCTCATTCTATCCTAGTACCGGAACGTGGCACCTGATCCATATACTATCCTGGTGTCGTAACGTGACACTCCGATCTTTATTCTATCCTAGTACCGGAACGTGGCACCCGATCCATATACTATCCTGGTGTCGGAACGTGACACTCTGATCCTCATTATATCCTGTTACCAGAACGTGGCACCCGATCCTCTATCTCTATCCTGGTACTGAACTGGAATTGGCCCCGATCCCCTAATCTCACCACTTTCGTTTATCAAGCCTTCTTTTATACCAAGGCATCATCATTAACAAAGTAGATTATGGTTTCTTTCCAGATTTGGGGATTCAATAGCTTCATCATGCTTATTTATTCACAATTTCATAATCATATTCATGCAAGCATACATTAAGCATATAGAAGGGTTTACAATACTACTAACACATATCAACGTGGCACCCGATCCATATACTATCCTGGTGTCGGAACGTGACACTCCGATCCTCATTCTATCCTGGTACCGGAACGTGGCACCCGATCCATATACTATCCTTGTGTCAGAACGTGACACTCCGATCCTCATTCTATCCTGGTATCGGAACGTGGCACCCGATCCATATACTATCTTGGTGTCGTAACGTGACACTCCGATCCTCATTCTATCCTGGTACCGGAACGTGGCACCCGATCCTCTATCTCTATCCTGGTACCGAAATGTGGCACCCGATCCCCTCTCTCACCACTTTCGTTCATCAATCCTCTTTTATACCAAGGCATCATCATTTACAAAGTAGATTAGGGTTTCTTTTCAAGATTTGGGATTCAATAGCTTCATCATGCTTATTTATTCACAATTTCATAATCATATTCATGCAGCATACAATTAAGCATATAGAAGGGTTTACAATACTACTAACACATTCATTCGCTATTAAGAGTTTACTACGAATAGTGTGAAAACCATAACCTACCTCCACCGAAGAATGAATTCAAACAAGCAATTTCCCAAGCTTTGTGTTTTTCCTCTTCGATCGATTCCTCTCTCTCTTTTTTCTTTTTCTTTCTCTTTTTCTTATTCAAACCTTTCTCTTTTACCCTAATTAGTATATAATTAAGTATAAAAGATGGCAATAATACCCCACTAATTGACTCAAAGTTACCTCTTTTATCCCCCAAGAAATTAAGTTATTAACATAAACCCACGAAATATATAATTTTAGCAGGAATAGTCCAAAATGCCCCTTCAAAACTTAACCAGAAATCCGACTCCGACTGGGATTACGCAACCTGTGACGGCCCGTCGTGCCTGCGACGGTCCTTCCTGCAGGTCATCGCAAGGTTCAGAGACCCAAATTTCCACCAAGGGTCTGTGACGGTCCGTCACGCCTGTGACGGTCCGTCCTGCAAGTTCGTCACGAAGTTCAGAGAGTCAATTTTCAGTACCCAATTTCAGAATTTCTAAGTGTTTTGAAACGAGACCCTGCTACGGTCCGTCGTGGGGTCCGTCGTCTCAGCCAATTTTTCCAGAAACAAAATCTGCTGCTCAAAACGACTAAACAGGTCGTTACAAAATATGTTAAGATTAATGGTTAATTTTAGTGTTAAACTAAATTAGAATAAAGTACCAAACAAGTATATGAGTCATTTATTGATATAGGATCAGATTTACAATATATATTCAAAAGAATAAATCCTAAAACCACTAAGCTTGCAATTATAGCTAGTTAGAGTTAGAAATGTTGACGTATAAGTTTTCATCAATTTTTGCTATTTTAATTATGGATAGCTTTTTTTTTGTTTCAGATTGGATTTTGGCTGACAGACTTAATTGTAACTTGATAACAAAGTCTAACTCCATCAAAAGCTGTATTTTTGGTTCGTCACAGGGGAAGAATTTCATTGACGACGAACTTGTTCCTCTGCGACAGTGACGACAATCTCTGTTTTCTCCTCCTCGTCCTTGGCCAATGTTGTTAGCGGTGGAGCAATCATGAGAACATCTTAACAACTATTTCAAATGCGCAAAATGCACCAATTGCAAGTGACATTTAATTAAATTTTTTGTTATTGCGTATAAAAGTTGTAATGAAGTTTTAAAAAAAACTACAATGAATTTTTTTCCCCTATATCTATTGTAAGCAAGATGGGATAAGTATACACTTGTAAAGATCGAACACAATCTAAGTCCGAACTCTGAAGACTCTCAACCAACGACTCCAATTTACACTTACGAGATTGGATGTTTGTATTATCAGGACCATATCAATTTTTTGGAAAGAAAAATTTTATCATCAAAGTCAACATATAGCATGATATTAGCTAGTGAAAATAATAAAAGTGTGTTGATGATCATGTGATATCTATTTGTATTTAGTTTGGATATCCTTACATGTTGATTAGGTATCAGATTGCTACTCAAACTTGACAAAAATCTTTTGAAAAGTTCATTTAGGCATTTTATCAAACAGTTTAAGTGCACCATTTTACTTAAAAAATTTAGGACTCTATGTTTATTTATTATCCTTCGTAAATTAGTAATTGTAACTAGCTACTCATTATGACAATCATAATACCTAAAACATATATTTTTTCCCATTAAGTATTGACAACTTAAAGCACAAGCATATTTCAAACTAAAGAAAGAAGAAAAAGTTAATTGATTTTCATGTCTTCCTATATTTATGTAGTGCTCTGAAATAATTTTTCAATAAAAACATTAGCTTCATATGGTGATTTCCATATTGACTTGAACATCTTGAAACAATATGCAATTCTTGTTTGTAAAGTGTTGAACCTTGAAACCTTGACTAAATTAAGGAAGAAGAATAGGTAATCGTTCAAGTCTGTGAATTTTCTGCACATATCTTGAATAATTAGGGTTTCTCTTAAATGAATGAGGAGAAGAATGTAGTAATTTGTTTCCCCAGAAATAAATTTGTTTTCTTTTTCACCTTATTCTATATTATAATTTATTT
Source organism: Solanum peruvianum (assembly GCA_027705065.1). Lineage (NCBI taxonomy): Eukaryota > Viridiplantae > Streptophyta > Magnoliopsida > Solanales > Solanaceae > Solanum > Solanum peruvianum. The sequence goes on along the minus strand of JAKWJD010000538.1, from coordinate 7,785 downwards.
TTATTGTTTCAAAATCTAGGTGTATTTATTTTTTTTTGTTGGCAGCAACTGTGTTGTTCACTTATCCACTGTTTTGGCAAAAACATTCGAGGTTTTTTTTTGGTTAAATTGAAAGGTGAAAACCCAGAAGAAGGCGGCCGGAGGAGGAGATTGTCTGAATGATGTACCGGAGCAAAATCCTCTCTATGTTGCCGGATGCAAAACAAGTTGTGCGAACCAGCATACTCTCTACACGATGGCGATTTCTTTGGATCTCCGTTCCACTATTACTCTCTTTGACTTCCCCAATAGTACTAATCAAAATACTTACCCAGCTTTGATCAACAGACAACTTTATTATTTGTAATGTTGCCAGAAAATCAAGAGATTCTTTGTGAGCAACCTTAGGTACGATGACATTTATTTTAATGATGTTGATTTAAGGTTACATTTTGCTACTACTTTTGAAGTATTTAGACTTAATTTTGTATCTGTTATTCAACATAATTATGAATATAAACATTTGTCAATTGACCCATTTGGTTGTGTTAATTGGAGTAATGTGGTTTCTCTTTCGATCGGGTATGTTGAATTGACGGATGGTGCCATGGAAAAGGTCTTATATGGTTGCCCTAACTTGGAGTGTTTGGAACTAGTAAAAGTTTCAAGCCTACAAAATCTGCAAATTAGATCTGTGAAGTTGAGAGAATCAACAATAGAAGAGTACTACCATAGAATCATGATATTTGGCTTGAAATAATAGCCCCACATATCAAGTATTTGGAAATTATAGGAATGTGCAGTGAGATACTTATCGACCAGAGAAATGTTGCTTCACTTGTTTATGCGATCCTTCTTTTAAATTTTGATGTTGAGGATGAGGAAAGCAACTTGGAGAAGGAGTTTAGCTGTTTGAAGAATCTTTTTCATTGTGTTTCCCATGTTGAGAATCTTAAACTGAATAGCTGGTGCATCGAGGTTTATTCAAAATTCAGAATATTTCCTTTTATTTGCTATTGAATCATCAGTTGATAACATTAAAAGGGACACTACTTGGGATAATTTGATAACTAAGTTGCTAAATACTAAAGAGTAAAGACTTTGCAATTGATAGAACAATATTTTGTTTGATTTACACTAATCTTACTTTTAAGTAATGTTGATGGGGTTTTAGATGTTTAAAGGTCCATCATTGGGGTTTTTAGAAAAACTATGAACACGTTGAGGTGTGTATATCCAAGCTACTTTCTTATGAATTATTCAATTATTTGCATCTCATTTATCATGTATGTCATATTTCTTTGTTTAGACATATTCTAGTTTATCTTTCTGGTTTATAAGTGCATGTCCATTCTGGAGTTGAAAGGGTGGCGGTCTCCACTATCAAGACGTAAATTATTAGAACTTAACATAGATTACGACCAATTGGACTTCCCTGGAATTGGCACTTCACTACAAAGTTCATTGGATCTTGAGACATTGGTCATTGACTGGTGTGATAATTCACCAAAAGTAAGTTTTTTTAGACCTTTATTTTTATAACAAGAGGGGGAATGTGATTTCCTTAACTGTTCAAAAAAGACAAGACTCTAAATATAAGAAAAAGAGGATCCCTATATAGGAGGAGGAGTCTCATTGGCAATTTGAAACATAACTAGTACAAGTACTTAATATATCTAACAAGGTCTCACTGTTGCTTTTTGCGGCTACCATGTAGAATTACTCTCTATTTGTATGTCTCTACATCTTCTTGATGTGTTTTATTATTATACTAATTGCTTCATAAAAAAGAGCTACACAATAATATCTTCTGTTGTGGAGATTGCCCCCGTATATGCTGTTTTCACAAGAATTAAAAGGAGAAAAAAATGAGACAAGTAACATGTGAACTGACCAAAGGATCAAATCGGGAGTTTCATCTTTTTGCTTTATTGGAGATAAGATTTAGGATTTATTTTGAACTTTCCACATGTCAATTATTAAGTTCTCTCTAGCTTCTCTTGGTAGTGAGTTAAAGCCGAAAATTTTCTTTGTTCCCATCCCAGCTAAAGAATCAGCCGCATATAGACTTCTCTGTTAAATTGCATCACTTTAGATCAACTCTTTAATATCTTATACAATAAGTTAATAGTGCCAAAAGGATATTGTAACTCCCTTGACAATATTCACAATAAATTAAGGGTGGTCTTCCACCCAAATGATTCTAATACAATTTTCTTGTTTAAGCCCATTGGAAAGTAAATGTTGCAGTCTTATACTGTGAAGTGCCATAATAATATCACTTTCTTCACATTGTCCTTGTTTGCAACTGCCATCTATGGCACTTGTTCTCAATGTATTCACAGATATTGCTCCAGGGAAAGTATAGTTCAAAGTCTGCAAATTTCATTTCAATGTTGCTTTGTTTGGTTATCAGAATCTGCTTTTTAGTTTCTCTTTACTAAATCTGTTGCATCAATGTGCTTATTATTCTTTTTTTTTTTGTGTGTAAGATGTTACGAGGGATTCTCTTGTTCTGTCAATTTAATATTGTCAAGAACATGGTTCAGCTTCAATTGCCTAGACGGGAAATTCATATCAAAATAATTTCTGAATGAACTGTTTGTAGCTGTTGGAAAAAGATGCTTAGCATCGTAACATTTATGTTGTTGTTTGCATGTACTACATTGCAACATTTTCTAAGCACTTGAGATGTTCCTTGAATTTATAAGGGAGAAGGTACAAGCATCCCCTAAACTATGATCGAAATATTAGAGACTCTCCTTAATTAACCCAAGATCCTATTACCCCCTAAACTCATTTTATATATAATATTTTACACCTTTTGGCTTATGTGACACACCCCTTGACTCCACGCAGTTTAAGCGAGTGGGAGATATTTGGATGCCACGTAAATAAAAAAGGTGTACAAATTACCAAAAGAAAAAAAAAATGAGTTCAGGTGGTTGTAGTTTACTTAATGTTTGTCACTGAAATTTGGGTCATAGTCTAGGGAGGTACTTCTACCTTTTTCCTGTTTAAAATTCATGACCATTTTATTTTATCCACAACCAAGTCTTTGGCTTCTTGTTTCCATCTATGGAGAGTAACTGGTATGCAACATAGCGGACTCTTTCCTACAGGGGCAGTTGTCAAGGTACACAAATAAGGATAAACAGACTAGGATGTTGGAGATACATAATTTTAACGACTCATTTCCATATATGAAGACCGTCAAGATTGATAACCTTTGGGGACTACTAAGTGAAAATAAGTTTGTGCTGGCATTGGTAAAATATTTGTTCAAGCATGCGATCGTGCTAGAAAAAATTGTCCTTGCTGCATCATGCTTATGGAGTGATGCGTTTACGGATCATGCTGAAATGTCACAGGAGTTACTAAGCTTTCCAAGATTATCTCCGCACATTTCAGTTATATTTTCTTATTTGTAACCTTTGGCTCATATTGTTTGAATAGATTGCAACCAATCAAATTAATTTTGTCAAGGAAGCTAAGCCACAGAAACTTGGCCCAGTGTGTCTGTTGGGGGTATTACAGAAGGAAAGAGATAGTTGGTTCTTTGAAGGAAAAGCTTTTTGTAAACTGAGAATTCTAATATGGTGATATGCTAAACCGTCTGGAGTAGCATGAGTTGTATATAGTTTTTTTACGTGCGAGCATGGTCTTGGTGCTCAACCAATTGTATTCATAAACAAATGAATTCGAAAAGTATTCTAGTTTATTTGTCTTCACTATGCTCCATTGTAATATTTCTATATTTATTGAATTGTTCATGCTCAACAAATGGGATCGCCCTTTTGAAATGCCAGTTGTACTATGTTAGAGACTCGATCAATCTAAACAAACAAATAATTTTACCCCACTCGATCTCCCATAAGACACATAAGTAACAATAACAATTTCTCAGTTCGCATATAAGAATACATCTTGGATTGAGCTAATTTCAATTGCATTGCTTCGTGTTTTAGCGTAGATACATGTTTGAGTGATTGGGGAACCTTGGATATTGTGGTTTTGAGGTAATTTCAGTCACAAAGGGCTACCAAAGCTTGATTTTGGAGATTTAACGGAGATTTTATTACATGGGTTGTTTTAGCCCATATTGACACCAAAGCTTGGTCTGACATTTCCAAAGTTAATACTTTTAAATATTTTATTTATTAAATAGTTCAAAATATATTTTTTGCAATTTTAAAGCTCTTTATCAATAATTATCCTAATTTTTTTTCCTGAAAATGTTAGAATTTTATCAATTAATTTTTATTACATTATTTTTGTCACATTCAATTTAGGGTTTGTTTGGAAAGTCACATGGTAATTGAAATTGATGTAATTATTAGGGTAGTAATTACCAACCTAATAATTACATTGCCTAGCAATTACATTGACCTGGTTGATTGCCATAGTGTAATTACACCCGATGTGGGCAATTTTGTTGCCTGTAATTACACATGTCCTATTTTGATGTCACAATGTAATTACACATGTTCTATTTGGGTGCACAATTACAATAATAAAATTACATTAATTTTAAAAATAAAATTTATTATTTAAAATTTATATTAGTCAAATAAGAAACTTTATAAATGACATTAAATTAAATATTTAATATATATATATTCTTTTTTTTTTTTGGAAAAGAGGGAAAATGTACAAGTATCCCCCTAGAGTATGACCGAAATTTCAGAGTCACCTTAACTAAACTAAGTTCCTATTACCCCCGAACTTATTTTATTTGTAATTTTGTGCACCTTTTGTCTTACGTGGTACACTCCCTGACTCAATGCAATTGAGGCGCGTGGGAGATATTCGAATGCCACATAAGCCAAAAAGGTGCACAATTACCAAAAAGATTAGTTCAGGGGTAATAGGACCTTAGTTTAATTAAGGTGTGTCTCTGTGATTTTGGTCATAGACTAGGGGGAAAACTTTTGCATTTTCCCACATAATTTTATTAGTATTCTAATATTTATGTACGGTTATAGAATTACATTTTCTTTCATTTTTTAAAAAATAAAAAAAATATATTTATGTATGCTAAGTTGAAATTGACGATAAGGCACAAGTATCCACAGACCATTAACAAAATCTCAGACACACTTAACTAATATACGGTCCTATTACCTGTCTAAACTCATTTTTTGTGTAATTTTGTACACATTTTAGATTACGTGACACACTCTTTGACTCCACTTAAGTGAGGCGCATGCAAGATGTTTGTGTTAGCTTCTTAATGTTATGTAAATTCTGATAAATGACAATTAACATACTACTCACAATTCTCACAGGCATATAGATCCAACAAGGAAAGGATCCAAGAAAAACAACACCAACATGGAAAGCAATATATTCTAATCTTTACAATTACTTCATAAAGACATTGAAATAAAAAAAAGGAAGTGATCTGTGCAGAAAACACCAAGATGGAAACAAATATATGGTTGAATTAATAGAATGGAAAACATCAATCTAAGGAATTCAAATCAATGTACAGATGGCCAAAATCCAACATACAATTCATCTTGATTGAAAAGATAAGACCAAGCTATCAATATAAAGCAGAGATGTGAATTAAGTCAAAGATCAAAAGTTTGCTGACCAGACAAGGAAATAAATCAAGCCAACCAAGTTAAGGAAGATGGAGAAGCAAATCACGTTAAGGACTCAAGATCTGCTAATCAAACAAGAATCAAGCCAGCAAAATCAAGAAAGACAGATAAGTCCAAAACTCAAAATGGAAATTGTCCATTACAAGCGACTTCAAGAAGGAAAAGAATAATTGTCTAAGTTGCACTGAAAAGGAAGGCATCAATTTAAGGACCAAAATAAGAAAAGGAAGATATGGCTGATCAGCACTGCAAGGAAACTTTAAAATAGATAGAACACTCGCACACTTGGTAGAGATCAAATAAGAATCAACAAGAAAAGAAAGTATGAATCAAGGTAGAAGTAAAGAAAATTGGTGATCTTTTAAGGAGAATATCAAACTAGCAAAGGAAAGCAGAAAAAACAATTTACTGCATTGATGCAAATCAACTAAGTCGCCTCACTCAAGGACTCCCTAAACTGATCCTTGATTGAGACAAATCCCTTGGGTTTTTCCTTACAAAGAGTACAAGTCATCATCTATATGAAGAGACTCAGAATCATAGTGTGAATTAACACACTTCACATAAACATATATTATAATCTTCTTTTGTCTTTCATATAACTCTGTACACCTTTGAGTGAACAACTGTAAATAAAATAAAAAGAAAGATCTGAGTGTAGGCTATATAGTTAGAGTTTATGTTAAAGAAGAAGGTTTGATTTGCATATCAGACGGGCTCTTAATCGTAACATTATGTAACACTCAAGTTCTCAACAAGCTCTTAAAGAAACCCTTGTAACTTAAGGGGACTGGACTAGGCACCACATCGGTAATCTTAACCAGCATAAAAACACTCGGTGTTATTTACTTACTGCAAGTTATTATTACTGTTTATCTGTTTCACTAACATACAGGTGAGTCGACTGACCAGAGCAGGAAGTCAACTTAAGGGAATACTAATTCAACCCCCCCTGATTTTCACTTTGGAGGACACTACGTAGGCTAAAAAGGTGTTTAAAATTTTTTAAAAAAGGACAGGAGGTAATAGGACCTTAGTTTAGTTAAGGTGTGTCTCTGATATTTTGGTCATCGTCGGGGCATGGGGTACTAGTGCCTTATTCCTTGAAATTTTCGGTAAGAGTATCATATTACATTTCACGTGATTTTTTTAATTATATTTGATAGATTATCTTTTTATTAAACACATAATAATTTTTATGTTCTTTTTACCAGACATGCCTTTCATTATGTTCATAGAAACTTCATACTTTTAGTTTTTAGGGAAAATGCATAAGTAGTCCCTCAACTTATGCCCGAAATCTCAGACACACTTATGCTATACTGAGGTCCTATTACCCCCTTTACATATTTTACAAGTAATTTTCTACCCATTTTCAACCTACATTGCTCTATGTTGTAGGCCCAGCGTGTGTTGACATTTTTTTTCAAGCTAGTGCCACGTAGACTGAAAAGGAGTAAAAAATTATTTATAAAATAAGTTCAGGGGGATAATAGGATCTTACTATAGTATAAGTGTGTCTCTGGAATTTCGGGCATAGGTTGAGGGGGTACTTGTGCATTTTCTCAAATTATGCTAATGTGAAACTAAGCATGGCATAAAGAAATAGATGATACGAAAAAATTAAATAGAATCACGTAAAGTAAGGTTGAGAATAAAAAGAAAATGAAATATCTAATATAAAATAAAAAATAAACTTTTAGAATTATAATTAAAAACAACTTAAAATAATAGAAGTAAAAAAAATAAAAATTAGAAATTAAAAGAAGAAATTTAAAAGTAATCAGTTGGTAATTTACACCATGTAATCAATTCACAGCCTCTACTTGTGAATTGTAGAGTGCAACTACCGCCAATTATCTTCTGGCCAAGTAATCATCCGTTTAACCAACAAAGTAATTATACCCAATTACACCAAATCAAATTACCAGGGTGTCTTTTCAAACAAGCCTTAATATGTTGTAAATATTGGTTCAGTTTGTTTAAATAATCATTTTTGTTAAATTGCATGTTTACATGCCATTCATTTTATTCGTTACATTTTTTAACATTCATTTTATTTTTCACTTTTATTATTATTCATTTTGGTGTTTTTTAGCTAATCTATATATACATTTAAATACGGATAAAATTTACATAAACAAATATTTTATTAACCACGGATTTTGACCCACAATTTTAAGATCATGATATTATA
>JAKWJD010000537.1:0-19401 GCA_027705065.1 Solanum peruvianum | reverse complement strand
TAAATCCTCTCTATTAAGATGATGCATTGACATAAAAGAGGCTTGATGAACTAAAGCAATGAGATTAGTAGATCGGAGTGTCACGTTCTGACACGTAGAATTAAGGGATCGGGTGTCACATTCCGACACGTAGAATTAGGGGATCGGGTATCACGTTTTGACACGTAGAATTAGGGGATCGAGTGTCACGTTCCGACACATAGAATTAGGGGATCGGGTGTCACGTTCCGACACGTAGAATTAGGGGAACGGAGTGTCAAGTTACGACACAGTAATTATACGGGAAGGAATATTGAATCATGTTAATTTACTCAAATTTTAAAGAACCTATTTCCCAAATGAGTATGGTGTGGAGGCTTGAGTCCTCATGCGTGTGCTTGGTGTTGTTGACAATGGTTCTTGTACTTGTTGTTGACACCTGCTGAGTATTGTAGTTGATTTTATATTATTGTTCGATGTATATTGCTTTCTGTTTTGAGTTGGCCGATGATACCTACTCAGTACGTGTTCCTTGTACTGACCCCTACTTGTATTTTCCTTTTTGTTATTTGTGGAGTACAGCAAACGTGCCATCAACTTCGACTCATCCACAACTATAGCCAGTCTTCAGTATATCAGAATTCAGGGTGAGCTACTGTTCCTAGCTCGTGCTGGATTCTCTCCTTCACGTCTTGATGTCTTGAAGTTCGGACATGGACCATCTGTTTTACTTACTTTAGCTTCTTAAATACTCTTAGATTTATAAATTTGAGGATAGATGTTCTTGGTGTAATGACTTCCAGATTTTGGGGATAATAGTTGATAAACTTTAGAATGTTTATTTATTGGTTATATTAATAAGATTTCGAGTCTTCCGCATTATATTTTGTTCATTATGGTTGAAATATTGGTAAATGTTGGGGTTTAGATTTGTTGGTTCGCTCACATAGTAGGATAAGTGTGGGTGCCACTCGCGGCTCGTTTTGGGTCGTGACAAACTTGGTATCAGAGCATTAGGTTCGTTGGTCTCATCACACAAGAACGAGTCTAGTAGAGTCTTGAAGAACGGTAGGGGGACGCCCTTACTTTTCTTTGAGAGGCTATAGGACTTTAGGAAAATTCCATTCTTTCTTTTTTTTCGTGCTATTACTTGGATCCAATTGGTATCTAGGTGATACAAATTGATATCTGACATCCTCACTCTATTTCGGAGATGGTTAGAACTAGAGCAACAACTGTGCCAACATCAACACCGACAAGACAGGGTGCGTCTGAGCCAGTCACTGGGGCTGTAGCTCAAAGAGGAGCAGTGGCAACAGGCCGTGGTAGAGGTCGCGGGAGGACGTCCTCTAGAGGTAGAGGACAAACACCTGGTCCAACTAGTATTAGGGTGGTGACTCCTCCACTGACTGATGAGGTAGTAAGAGAGGGTGAGGAAGGGGAAAATGAGCAAGTGCAAGATGAGGAACTACCACCCCAACCTACCCCAGAGATGATTAACAAGGTTCTTGCTTATCTTAGCGGGTTATCTGATCAAGGCCAGACATCTCCAGTGTTTTCTGCACCACTACCTCAGGTTTCGGGAGTACAACACGCAGCTGCTGTGGCTCCCCGCATGGATGCCTCATTGGGAGTAGGCACGTTTCCTCGATTGACTACAGGGCCTATAATGACGAGTGATCAGCATGAACTTTTCACTAAGTTATTGAAGTTGAAACCTCCAGTCTTCAAGGGTGCTGAATCGGAGGATGCCTACGATTTTCTGGTTGATTTTCATGAACTGCTACATAAGATGGACATAGTGGAACGATTCGGTGTTGAGTTTGTGACCTATCAGTTTCAGGGAAATGCCAAAATGTGGTGGCGGTCGTATGTTGAGTGTCAACCCGCACAGGCACCACCTATGACTTGGCATAATTCTCTAGCCTATTTATGGAGAAGTATATACCCCGGACTTTGAGGGATAGGAGGAGAAATGAGTTCTTGAGCCAAGAGCAATGCAGGATGTCGGTTACTGCTTATGAGGCTAAGTTTCATGCACTCTCCAGGTATGCCACCCAGCTTTGCTTCAGTCCACAAGAGCGGATTCGCCGTTTTGTTAAGGGATTGAGGTCAGATTTGCAGATCCCAGCCTTACAGGTAGCTGCTGCAGCAAAATCCTTTCAGGAAATGGTAGATTTTGTGATAGAGGTGGAGGGAGTGAAGCCAGACGACTCCACCATGGCATCGACACTAAGATGTTTCGTAAGGGAGGTGAGTTTAGTGGTTCTTACTCCAGAGGGCAGAGTTCAGGAGGTTACCCAGCCCGACCTATTCAGTCTTCACTGTAGGCTGCAGTTGGGGGTCCACCGCAGACCGGTCAGCATTTCTCTGAATTTGGAGGTTATCCCCAGACTTCGTCATTCTCACAGAGGCCTACACTTGACTCCAGAGAGTGTTATGGATGTGGAGAGACTGGACATATTAGGAGGTTTTGTCCAAAACAGAGTTACAGACCCCCAATAGTTAGAGGTAGAGGTGGTCACGGGAGAGGCCGCCATTCTGGAGGACGTGTTGGACAAGGTAATGGTGTTCACCAAATCAGCCGGGGTGGCGGGCAAGCTGGAGCTACTGCAGCGTAACATGGTAGGGGCAACGGGTAGACAGGTGATAGGGCCCATTGTTATGCTTTCCCAGGGAGGTCTGAAGCAGAGACATCTGATGCTGTTATGACAGGTAATCTTTTGGTTTGTGATTGCATGGCTGCTGTATTATTTGATCCTGGATCAACATTTTCATATGTATCTTCCTCATTTGCTACTGGTCTTGATTTACATTGTGATTTGCTTGACATGCCTATTCGTGTCTCTACTCCTGTGGGTGAGTCTGTGATAGTTGAGAAGGTGTATAGGTCTTGTCCTGTGACTTTTGTGGGGAGAAATACTCATGTAGACTTGATTATTCTAGAAATGGTTGATTTCGATGTAATTCTGGGTATGACTTGGCTTTCTCCAAATTTTGCAATCTTAGATTGTAATGCTAAAATTGTAACATTGGCCAAACCCGGGACAGATCCGCTAGTGTGGGAGGGTGACTACACTTCCACTCCAGTTCGTATGATCTCCTTTCTTCATGCTAAGAGAATGGTTAGTAAGGGTTGTTTAGCTTTCTTGGCACATCTCAAGGATGATGATACTCCCAAGTACCTTCGATTGAGTCTGTTTCGATAGTCCGTGAGTTTCTGGATGTGTTTCCTGCAGACCTTCCTGGTATGCCACCGATGGGATAGGGATTGATTTTTGCATTGATCTGGAGCGGGTGGGTACTCGCGCCATTTCCATACCCCCTTATAGAATGGCTCCAGCTGAGTTAAGAGAGTTAAAGGCCCAACTTCAAGAGTTGTTAGGTAAAGGCTTCATTAGACCAGTGCATCCCCTTGGGGTGCTCCTGTTTTATTTGTGAAGAAGAAGGATGGAAGTTTTAGGATGTGCATAGACTAAAGCAACTGAATAAGGTAACTATTAAGAACAAGTATCCTCTTCCTCGCATTGACGATTTGTTCGATCAGTTACAAGGTACTTGTACCTTCTCAAAAATCGATTTGAGATCTGGTTATCATCAATTGAAAATACGGGCAGCGGATGTGCCAAAGACTGCTTTTCAAACCAGGTATGGGCATTATGAATTCTTAGTAATGTCTTTTGGACTTACGAATGCCCCTGCTTCTTTCATAAGCTTGATGAACGGGATTTTTAAGCCATATCTGGATCTCTTTGTCATTGTGTTCATTGATGATATACTGATATACTCAAAGAGCAGGAAAGAACATGAGGAACATTTGAGAATTCTGTTGGAAGTGTTGAGGGAGAAAAAGTTTTATGCCAAATTCTCCCAGTGTGAGTTTTGGATAGATTAAGTGTCCTTCTTGGGGAACGTAATTTCTAAGGATGGAGTGATGGTGGATCCTTCTAAGATTGAAGCAGTGAAGAGTTGGGTAAGACCTACTAATGTTACAGAGGTAAGGAGATTTGTTGGTTTAGCTAGCTACTACCGCCGATTTGTCAAGGGATTTTCTTTGGTTGATTCCCAACTGACAAATTTGACTAAGCAGAGTGTTCCATTTGTATGGTCGGACGAATGTGAAGAAAGCTTTCAGAAACTCAAGACCTTGTTGACTACTGCCCCAATTCTTACCCTGCCAGTGTAAGGTAAGAATTTCATTGTTTATTGTGATGCATCCTATTCTGGGTTGGGTGCAGTGCTAATGCAAGAGAAGAATGTAATTGCTTATGCTTCGAGGCAACTAAAGGTGCATGAACGGAACTATCCGACCCATGATTTGGAGTTGGCTGCAGTAGTGTTTGCATTAGAGCAATGGAGACATTATCTATATGGGGTTAAGTGTGAAGTCTATACAGATCATCGTAGTTTACAATATGTCTTTACTCAGAAAGATTTGAATTTGAGACAGAGGAGATGGATGGAACTACTGAAGGACTATGATATTACTATCTTGTATCACCCAGGAAAAACTAATGTTGTGGCAGATGCTTTAAGTAGAAAGGCAGGGAGCATGGGAAGTCTAGCTCACCTACAGGTTTCTAGACGCCCATTGGCTAGAGAGGTTCAGACTTTGGCTAATGACCTCATGAGGCTGGAAATACTTGAGAAAGGAGGATTTTTGGCCTGCGTGGAGGCAAGATCTTCCTTTCTTGACAAGATTAAGGGAAAGCAGTTTACTGATGAGAAACTGATCCGGATTCGAGATATGGTATTGCGAGGAGAGGCTAAAGAAGCAAAAATTGATGAGGAAAGTGTTTTGAGAATTAAGGGAAGGGTATGTGTGCCCCGTGTCGGTGATTTGATTCACACTATTCTTACAGAGGCTCATAGTTCGAGGTACTCTATACATCCTGGTGCAACCAAGATGTATCGTGACCTAAAGCAACATTTCTGGTGGAGTAGGATGACGCGTGACATTGTTGATTTTGTTGCTCAATGCCCGAACTGTCAGCAAGTAAATTATGAACACCAGGGGCCTGGGGGGACACTTCAGAGAATGCCCATTCCTGAATGGAAGTGGGAGAGAATTGCAATGGACTTCGTAGTCGGTCTTCCAAAGACATTGGGTAAGTATGACTCCATTTGGGTAATTGTTGACAGATTAACTAAGTCTGCTCACTTCATTCCGGTCAAGGTGACTTACAATGCAGAGAAGTTAGCCAAACTTTATATCTCAGAAATTGTTCGATTGCATGGAGTTCCACTTTCCATCATATCAGACAGAGGTACGCAGTTTACTTCTAATTTTTGGAAAACATTGCATGCTGAATTAGGTACTTGGTTGGATCTTAGTACTGCATTTCACCCTCAGACCGATGGTCAGTATGAGCGAACGATTCTGGTTTTGGAGGATATGCTTCGTGCATGTGTGATAGAATTTGGTGGTCATTGGGATAACTTCTTACCCTTAGCAGAGTTCTCATACAATAATAGCTATCACTCAAGTATTGATATGGCCCCATTTGAGGCACTGTATGGGAGGAGATGTAGGTCTCCCATTGGTTGGTTTGATGCATTTGAGGTAAGACCATGGGGTACTGATCTTTTGAGGCATTCGTTAGATAAAGTAAAATTCATTTAGGAAAAGCTTCTAGCCGCTCAGGACAGGCAGAAAGAATATGCAGATAGAAAGGTTAGGGACTTGGATTTTATGGAGGGTGATCAAGTCTTGCTGAAGGATTCACCCATAAAAGGAGTGATGCGGTTTGGTAAGAGAGGTAAGCTTAGTCCAAGGTATATTGGTCCATTCGAAGTTCTGAAGCGCGTGGGGGAGGTGGCTTATGAATTGGCATTGCCTCCAGGACTCTCAGGAGTGCACCTGGTATTTCACGTGTCTATGCTGAAAAGATACCATGGGTATGAAAACTACATTATTGGTTGGGATTCAGTCCTTCTTGATGAGAATGTTCTTATGAGGAGGAGCCTGTTGCTATTTTAGATAGAAAAATCCGCAAGTTGAGATCAAGGAGATTGCATCCATCAAGGTTCAATGGAAGAATCGGCCAGTTGAAGAGTCCACTTGGGAAGGAGGCTGATATGCAAGAAAGATATCCACACCTTTTTACAGATTTAGGTACTCTTTCTCGCCCTTGAATTTCTTCTTGTGATCGTTCGAGGACGAACGATGGGTAAATTGGTATCTATTGTAACGACCTGTTTAGTCGTTTCGAGCAGTAGAATCATTTGTGATAAAAACTGACTGGGTCGACGGATCACGCGACGGACCGTCATGGTCATGACGGACCGTCATGGACTCCGTCGTCCCGTACTTGTGAAATTTCTCCTGTGGCTTCCTTCATTACCCTCAACGACAGGTAGGACGAACCGTCATAAGCACAACGGTCCGTCGAGGATCTCCTTTCCAAAACACTTAAACTCGAAAATCTGGGTGCTGGGATCAACTCTCTGAACTTCACAACGGAACTGCAGGTAGATACGACGGACCGTCACAAAACTCTTTACTGAATTTCACTCTCTGCACTTTGTGACGGACCTGCAGGACGGACCATCGCAGGTACAACGGGCCGTCACGAGCTGCGTAACCCCGACTGGGTCGGATTTCTGCTAAAGTTTTAAAGGGAGCGTTTTGGACTATTCATGATTATAATTATGAAATTAGTGGGTAAGTTTAATAACTTATTTACTTGGGGGTTAAAGGAGATAACCTTGAAATAAATAATGGGTTACTTTTATCATAAGGAATTATATGATAATTAGGGTAAAAGAAAAAGAATCAGTAGAAGAAAAATAAAAAGAACAAGAAGAGAGGGGAACGAACGAGCGAGAGAGAGAGAACGAAGAGGAAAGCAAAGGCATTGAGAAGTAGCTTGCTTGATCACGATTCTTCGGTGGAGGTAGGTTATGGTTTATGCTATCACATAGTAAACTCTAAATAGCGATTGATATGTATTGGGTGGTATTTTAAAGTCTTCTATATGCTTAATTGTGTGGTTGCATGAATGTGATTATGAAATTGTGATGGATTAGAATGATGAGACTGTTGAATCTTAAATCTTAAATCCTCTCTTTTAAGATGATGCATTGACATAAAAGAGGCTTGATGAACTAAAGAAATGAGATTAGTGGATCGGAGTGTCACGTTCCGACACGTAGAATTAGGGGATAGGGTGTCACGTTCTTACACGTAGAATTAGGGGATCGGGTGTCACGTTCCGACACGTAGAATTAGGGGATCGGGTGTCACGTTCCGACACGTAGAATTAAGGGATCGGGTGTCACGTTCCGACACGTAGAATTAGGGGATCGGAGTGTCACGTTCCGACACGGTAATGATAAGGGAAGGAATATTGAATCATGTTAATTTACTCATATTTTAAAGAACCTATTTCCCAAATGAGTATGGTGTGGAGGCTTGAGTCCTCATGGGTGTGCTTGGTGTTGTTGACAATCGTTCTTGTACTTGTTGTTGACACCTGTTGAGTATTGTAGTTGATTTTATATTATTGTTCGATGTATATTGCTTTCTGTTTTGAGTTGACCGATGATACCTACTCAGTATGTGTTCCTTGTACTGACCCCTACTTGTATTTTCCTTTTTGTTATTTGTGGAGTACAACAAACGTGCCATCAACTTCGACTCGTCCGCAACTCTAGCCAGTCTTCAGTATATCAGAATTCAGGGTAAGCTATGTTCCTAGCTCGTGCTGGATTCTCTCCTTCACGTCTTGATGTCTTGAAGTTCGGACATGGACCATCTGTTTTACTTACTTTAGCTTCTTAAATACTCTAAAATTAAGAAATTTGAGGATAGATGTTCTTGGTGTGATGACTTACAGATTTTGGGGATAATAGTTGATAAACTTTAGAATGTTTATTTATTGGTTATATTAATAAGATTTCGAGTCTTCCGCATTATATTTTGTTCGTTATGGTTGAAATATTGGTAAATGTTGGGGTTTAGATTTGTTGGTTCAATCACATAGTAGGATAAGTGTGGGTGCCACTCGAGGCTCGTTTTGGGTCGTGACACTAACATTCTGTGGGATAGGGTTGACGAAGTAATCATCCCAGTCAACATCAATGACAAATTCCATTGGTTTCTTTTTGTATTCCGGATCAAACGTAGATGTCTATATGTCTATGATTTGATGATGGGAGGATCTGTTCATTCAAGGAAAGTTAAAGAAGCTGTTGATAAACTTGCAACCATGATTCCTTTATTTCTGACGAGCACAGGGTTTTATGGCAAAAAGCTTGATTTGTATGCGAATAATCTCCCTGATTATCAACAAAAGTCTCAATATGAACCTCTAAGTATCAAGAATGTAACACATGTTCCTCAACAAGAAGAAAGTTCAAAGTATGTATACTTCTTACATTATTTTTTATTCATTTTAAATTGAAATTGCTTTATATTCATTACAATTTTTTTATTTTTTCAATTTTTTACAGTGATTGTGGTCTATACACATCTCTATTTGCCGAATACATGAGCAATGGTGTTTTTGATATATCACATATTGATATTGATTCAAAATATCATCGTCAAGGATATGGTACATTACTTTGGCATTATGCAAAATCAAAGAATGATGAAGGCGCAATAAGTGAAAATGAAGTTACAGGAACAGTTGCTAGCAAGAAGGGTGGACCTCGAACTCATAAAGAACAAGTTATGGACACCACCAATTATCCTACTCCAAAATTCCGTAACATGAAGTAGAAATCTCCATGGCACATTGTACATTTTTTGAATGACTTGTTTTTTAACTTATGAACAATTTATGTACTTTCCCAGTTCTTATTATGAATACTAATGGTTTATATAAATTATTACTGATTATTACTAATTATATCTCACTTTAAAATACAGGAACACTGTATGAATCATGTATGAACATTATATGAATTATGAATGTCATATTATAATTTGATATATAGAACATAGACAAATGTTATATATATACTTATTTTTTTAAAAAATTATATAAATGACAGTCTGCTTCAATATATTTTTTCAAATGTTAAATGATAATGATTTTTGTATAATTGCACTTTTCAATATGTAATGTTAAATTATTCCATAAATTTGTTTTGTATGAATACTATATTAAAACTATATAATTTCAAATACAAATAGAAACAAATGTTACTTATACTACTGGTATGAATAATGTATGAAAAATGTACGAATTATATCATATAAATTCTTACAAGCATAATGTATGAAAATTATATGAAATTAGTACTGACATATGATTCAACATGACATTATGATTAAATATACAATTATACCTTAATAAATGTGTATGACCTTTTGCATACAATTGTTTTGTAAGAATAATATATGAATACTGTATATTTTCAAATATATTATTCAAAATACAAACAGAAACAAATGTTACCTATATTACTGGTATGAATAATGTATGAAAATTGTATGAATTATATCATTATGATTTGATATGTAGAACATAAACATACATTATTTTATATATGCAAGTATTGAATGTATAAATGTATAAATTTTGTATGTAGTCCCCATTCATTATGCAATAATTGTATAAATGTTATATGATTATATTTATTATTAATGTTAACATTTGTTAATATATGAACAGTTGTATATACAATGTATGACATTTGTATGAAAAGTAATATGATTCAATAAAAAAACATGTTATAACAATGTGAACCCTCAAAAACACAGATGTAACAGTACGAAATCATTGTTTTTGTACATGATAATTTGAACATGTCGTCCTATTGTGTCCAACCTGATGGCATCTACTGCATGTGCTTTTTGTCCTCTTGAATTTCACATCTGCAAACCCCTTCCACCGTTCATATTTGGGTCTTCCCCTGATCTTTTTGGACCAGGCGGCATCATTTTAGGATCTGAAATATAACTTGGTATATACCATGTACTCTCGCACGGGATAGGGTCGACAGGAATGGCATAAGCATCTTTGAAATTCTTGAGGCTATAAAAAGCAGAACATAAATCTGCTTCATGTAACTTCCTGTACAGGAGAACAGCAACTGCATGACCACACAGTATGTCATAATGTTGAAATCTTCCGCAACTACACATCCTTGTGTTCAAATTTACTATGTATTTCTTTGCTCCTTCAGCTACAGCATGCAGATCAACAGTTGAAGGTATCACCTTTGTAAAAAAGAAATTATAGATGCTGCATATTATGAAGAATTAAAAATACAATACAGTGAAACACATACCCTCATATTGCACGACAACGTAATATTTTTCTGTAGATAAACATCATATTTTTTTGTTAGATCAGATGTTGTCTTATCAGCCTCCTCATTATGCTTGTGAATCCACCTCTAAATTGTTACCCTCATAAACTCAAGAAGTGAAATCACCGGTAACCTCCGTGCTAACCTGTTAACATTATTCAATGACTCCGCGATGTTTGAAGTCATGGTCCATGTGCGCTTACAATTCGAGTAAGCTCTTGACCATTTGCTATAACCAATATCAAACAAGTATGGTCGTATTTGCGTATCTATCTGATCTATTCTTCCCATAATTGTCTCAAACTGTTGTTTTATATAAGCTTTTGCCAATGAAAAGAACAACATCTTCAAATCTTCAGTATTTCTATTGAAATTCTTCAACACATTGACTGATAAATGCCATATGCATGCATAATGTTCTGATTCATGATATACATTTGCAGTCCCTTTCCATATGCTTTCATTTCTATCTGACATAAAACACATATTTTGTCTAACTCCACATGCTTCTCTAAACTGCTCAAAGAACCATGTCCATGAAGCATCATTTTCAGAATCTACTATCGCATACGCCAACGGAAGTATATGACCTGCTCATTAATTTTAAAAAAAAGTATCAAACAAATCAGAAATATCATTCATATATTTTTTCATTATATTATATAATTAGAAAATTAATTAGGCTAATAATTTACCTCCCGGATCCCATGTGCTTGCAGTTAATATTGTACCACCATTGAACATTTTAATGTCGCACCATCAACAAACTACAATTGGCGTACAATATTCCCAACCCCTAATACAAGCTTCTAACGCAACAAATGCGTATAAAAATGTATCACCTTCATTCTTTTTTATTTTCAAAACAGATCCTGGATATGTTTGCTCCAAAATGTAAAAATAACCGAAAATAACAGTCCAATTCATACATAATATATATATATATTTTATACATAAAGAATACACGAAATTGTTACAGTACAACACAATGACTAATGTTTAAATTTATCCTTATTTTCGAAATTACCAGGTAATCTTGCATAAGATTCTGCTGGATCTCCTCGCACCAACTTTACTGCTTTATCTTTAGCTCTCCATGCGTGTATATACGTCAACGAAATGCCATGCAATTTCAACATATCATCAGCTACATCTTTTGGAGTATATACCTTAGATGAATCAATATACTTCTCCATTGTCAAGACAACTACAATGTTAGTTATCCCTTGACGTCTGGCATAAACTCTTTCTCTAACATAACATGTGTGCTGAGCAATATACTTACTAACTTTGAATAAACTTGATTTATTCAAACTAGATGCCCTCATCATCCAAGAACAAGTCTTAGAAATACAATTCAGGTGATAACTGTGACAAAATTTAACAAAATATACATTACAATATATACATTGTAACAAAACAAATTAAAAAAAATTAAACTTACTTAGATGCATTACAACGCGCAACCCGAAAACTGAACTTTTCAACAAGTCCAACATGCCTCATAACCTCCTTAAGAGTTTCTTTATTATTATTATAAATCTGATTATCAGCTACAAATAGGTTAGAATGATCACATATTATGTCATTATCTACTTCACTATTATCATTGACAACTCCGTCTAAATCCATTCCGATCAAACGGATAGAATTGTTGGAGTATAGATCTATATTAGTCTGTGATAATCTAACATCAGAATTTATTCTATCACTAACTATAACTCCATGACATTCGTTATACTGCTCACAATCTTTCAAAGTGATGCATAATGGATATTTTGTAAAAAAAAAATCCAAATTCACCCTCATCTGATCTAGAAACACCTTTACCCCATAATCATTATGAATTTTTATAGGTGGACACATATCGCTAACTATATACTTTATTTCAACATAATTTATATTTTCTTCTATATTTAGCTGAGTTAATATAGCATTAACTAAACCAGTATAAAGAGTAGAAGTATCGTATAGGATGCCCTCCATCTCAAAGTCGACGTATTTCCCTGTTTCACAACATTAAAATTACATTCAATGCATCCCATAATAAAATTGTAAATTTATTCATACAAAATTAATACGCACTTCATACACAATTTATATACAATTCACTTATATATGCAATAACAAAATTTTAATTTAATACACACTTAATACAATGTTTATACACAATTGTAATTTAATACACACTTAATACAATGTTTATTACACACTTAATACAATGCTTATACAAAATTAATACACACTTCATACACAATTTATACAATTCATTTATATATGCAATAACAAAATTTTAATTTAATACACAATTAATACAATGTTTATACATAATTCACACTATACAATAATTGCTACATACAATCTAAAATTCACTTTCATACTCAATTTATCCAATTTATAAAAAAAATAACACACAGTTAATTCAATTTTTATACTGAATTCATATATATATATTACAAATCAATCATGTGTGTACAAACTAGAAAAATTGGCTTTCATACATACACATAACTATTTATATACATTACATACAGAAATTAATACAGTTTCTTTTAAACAATATACAAAAAAATAACATATGAAAATTTCAATATAATATGGACTAGCTTTTACCAAAAATTCACATTTCATTTAACGTTCACACATTATTTATACAAAAAAATGTCACATATTTCATACTTTTTCAAAAATAAAAATTTTTAAATAAATCAAAATTGTAAATTTTTCAATCTACCCAGTAATCAAAATTTCACAACATTCTTCATTTAATTACACATGAAAATAAATTTAATATTACGAAATATTTATTATTAGAACACACTGCGTAATTGTATCACAAAAAAAAAATATCAATTCAACATATGCTATATAACATGAAAAAAAAATACAACACATTCCATACATGACAACAAAAAATATATATATAAACTACAACAATAATTTATACTAATACATAACAAATCATAAAAAAACTAACCTGATGATTAATTTTTGCCACCATGTTTAATTAAAATTGAAACAATTTTCACCATCAAATCAAATCTAAACGTTTTCAACCTTCAATTTTAATTATTTTTCCAAAAAAAAAAGATAAAATATAAAAAAATTCAAATATAAGAACAAACTTTACTTTCTGAAAAAAAAAAACAAAAAACAAATGGTGCACGTTTATGGAAAGAAGATAACAGATTATAGTTTTTAAGGATAAAAATCAAAAACTAATTAGCATTTAAAACGAATTGAGACAATTATGGGATATCTATAATTATGTCACGACCCAAATCGGGGCCGCGACTGGCACCCACATTTACCCTCCTATGTGAGCGAACCAACCCATTTACACCTTAACATCTCAATGTATAACAACAGAAAATAGTGCGGAAGACTTAACTCATTAATAAAAACAATTCAAAAAACTATTATTAATATCCCCAAAATCTGGAAGTCATCATCACAAGAACATCTATCTCAATTACTAAAACTAGGAATGTCTAAGAACAAAAATAACTAAAAAGCTAGTCCATGCCGGAAGTTCAAGGCATAAGACTTGAAGAAGAAGACCAGTCCAAGCTAGACGCATTAGCTCACCCTGAATTTCCGATGAAGTGAAGACTGGCTAGATCTACTGTTGAGTTGAAGTTGACGGAACTTTTGCTGCATTACACAAATAACAAAGAGGAAAACATGAAAGTAGGGGGTCAGTACAACCACAATTACTGAGTAGATATCATAGGCCAACTCAAAATAGGGAACAATATATATCAATAATAATGTAAATCAACTACAATACTCAACTGTAGCAATAACAAATAAATTCATCAATAATACAACCGAGTTCACACATGAGGACTCAAGCCTCAATACCATACTCATTTGGGAATTAAAGTCTTAGATTGATGTTTGTTGTAACGACCGTCTAGTCGTTTTGAGCAACAGAGTCCATTTCTGGAAAAAATGGCTGGAACGACGAGTGTCACGACGGCCCGTCGTGGTCCTGACGGCCCGTCGAGGGGGTGGGTGTCGTTCCAGGACACTTAGAGTTCTTCAAATTTGATATTAAAATCGACTCTCTGTAAGTTGTGAAGGACCTGCAGGACGTTCCGTCACATCCACGACGTACCGTGGTGAGTTCCGTTGCAAAACACTTCAACGTTTGAGAATTTGGTTCGAGAAACGAGTTTCTGACCGTCAGGACGGAGGTGCAGGATGGACTGTCACAGGGGTGACGGGCCGTCGCAGACCACCTGAAAACTGGGAGGAGGCGACGGCCATCGTGACGGACCGTCGCAGGCACGACGGCCCGTCACAGGTCACGCAATCCCAGGCAGTTTAGGATTTCTCCACACGTTTTAAGGGTCGTTTTTGACTATTCTTTCCTTAATTATAAAGATTGAAGGTTTATATTATTAAGTCTAATTACTTAGGGGTTAAAAGAGGTAACCTTAAGTTAATTAGGGGGTTTTATTGTCCTCTTTTATTCTTAATTATATGATAATTAGGGTAAAGGAAAGAGGGTTTGAATAAAACAAAAGAGAAAGAACAAGAGAGAAAAGAGAGACACGAATTGAGAGAGTATTGATCGATCGAAGAGGGAAGAGGAATAACAAAGCTTGGGAGATTTCTTGTTGATTTCAATTCTTCGGTGGAGGTAGGTTATGGTTTATATTACGATATTCGTAGTGAACTCTTAATAGTGAATAATATTGTGTTGATGATATTGTAAAACCTGTCTATATGCTATTGTATGTGTATGTATGAATATGATTATGTGATTTTGATTTAAAACAAGCATGATGAAAACCATTGAATCCCAAATCTTGAAAGAAACTTTAATCTATGATATTAATGATGATGCCTTGGTATAAAAGAAGGCTTGACGAATTAAAGTAATGGGATTGATGATGCCTTGGTATAGAGAAGGCTTGATGAACGGATGGAATGAATTTAGTGGATCGGAGTGTCACGTTCCGACACATAGTATTAGTGGATCGGAGTGTCACGTTCCGACACATAGTATTAGTGGATCGGAGTGTCACGTTCCGACACATAGTATTAGTGGGACGGGTGTCACGAACCGACACGTAGATATAGGGGATCGGAGTGTCACGTACCGACACATATAGGGGATCGGAGTGTCACGTTCCGACACATATAGGGGATCGGAGTGTCACGTTCCGACACATATAGGGGATCGGAGTGTCACGTTCCGACACATAGTGGTAGGGGATCGAGTGTCACGTACCGACACAAGAGGAAGAAAGATAATGAATCTCGAAAGATTGAAATATACTCAACATAATGAACTTAATTTCCAAATGAGTGTGGTAATGAGGCTTGAGCCCTCATGAATGAACTTGAAGGTATTTATTGACGATTATGATACTTGTTGTTGCTTCATGTTGAGTTTATAGTGGATTTATAATATTACTTGATATATATTATCTTCTATTTTGAGTTAACCGATGATATCTACTCAGTACGTGTGGTTGTACTGACCCCCTACTTTATGTGTTCCTCTTGTTATTTGTGCTATGCACCAGCAAACATTCCGTCAACTTCAACACAAACAGTAATTTGGGCCAATTTCGTCATACCGGATCTCAGGGTGAGCTAACGCTTCTAGCTTGGACTGGATCTTCTTCTATGAGTCTTGATGCCTTGACTTCCGGCATGGACTAGTTTCTTATGTATTTTTTAGCTTCTAGACATTCTTAGATAGTTTAGTTTAGTAATTGATCATAGATGTTCTTGTGATGATGACTTCCAGATTTTGGGAATATTAATAATATTTGAGTTGTTTATTTATGAGTTTAAGTCTTCCGCATTATTTTCTGTTGTTATACATTGAAATGTTAAGGTTTAGATGGGTTGGTTCGCTCACGTAGGAGGGGTAAATGTGTGGGTGCCAGTCGCGTCCCGATTTGGGTCGTGACCAAACTTGGTTATCAGAGCATTAGGTTCATTGGTCTCATCACACAAGAACAGGTCTAGTAGAGTCTTAAGGAACGGTAGGTAGGGGGACGCCTTACTTTTCCTTGAGAGTCTATAAGACTTTAGGAAAAATTTCACTCTTTCATTCTTTCTTTCGTGCTACTACTTGAGTCCAATTGGTATCTAGGCGATACGAATTGGTATCTGACCATCTTCACTCTATTTCGCAGATGGTTAGAACTAGAGCAACGACCGCACCAGCAGCAAACAACGGAAAGACAAGAAACGACTGAGCCAGCCACTGGGGCTGTAGCTCGAGGAAGAGCAAGGCAAGAGGCCGTGGCTGGGAGAGGTCGTGGGAGGACGTCCTCTAGAGGAAGAGGACGAGCACCTATCCCATCTGTGCTAGGCGCAGTGAGTAGTGACTCCTCCACCGACCAAAGGGTGATAAGAGAGGGTGAGGAAGGGGAAACTGAACAAGTGCAAAATGAGGAAATGCCACCCCAACCTACCCCAGAGATGATCAACCAGGTACTTGCTTATCTTAGTGGGTTATCCGATCAAGGTCAGACACCTCCAGGGGTTTCTGCACCAACACCTCCGGTTTCAGAGTTACGACATGCGGCTACTATGGCTCCCGCATGGATGCACCATTGGGAATAGGCACATTTCCACGTCTGACTACTGGGCCTATTATGACAAACGATCAAATGAACTTTTCAGTAAGTTCTTGAAATTGAAACCTCCAGTTCTTAAGGGTTGCAGAATCAGAGGATGCCTACGATTTCCTGGTTGATTGTCATGAGCTACTACACAAGATGAGTATAGTAGAGAGGTTTGGTGTCAAGTTCGTGAGCTATCAGTTTCAAGGGAACGCCAAAATGTGGTGGCGTTCACATGTTGAGGTCAACCAACAGAGGCACCACCCATGACTTGGGAATCATTCTCTACCCTGTTTATGGAAAAGTATATCCCAAGGACTTTGGGAGATAGGAAAAGGGACGAGTCTTGAGTCTAGAGCAAGGGAAGGAATGACGGTTAGTGCATACGAGGCTAAATTTCGCGCACTATCCAGATACGCCACTCAACTCTGTTTCAGTCCACAAGAATGGATCCGCCGTTTTGTGAAGGGGTTGAGGTCAGAGTGCGGATTTCAGCCTTACAGGTAGCGGTACGGCAACATCCTTCCAAGAGGTGGTAGACTTTGTGATAGAGGTGGAAGGAGTGAAGCCAGATGACTTCACACGACATCGACATCAAAGAGGTTTCGAAGGGGAGGTGAGTTTAATGGTTCCTACTCTAGAGGGCAGAACTCCGGAGGTCACTCAGTTCGACCACCAATACAGTCTTTCACTACAGACTGTAGTGGGGGTCCACCTCAGAACGGTCAACACTACCCGAGAGACCTATGCCCGATTCCAGAGAGTGCTATGGATGTGGGGAGAGAGATTGGACATATAGGAGGAATTGTCCAAAACAGAGTTACAGAGCCCCATTAGCTAGAGGGTAGGGGTGGTAGGTAGAGGCCGGTTTTCTGGAGGACGTTGGTGGTCGAGGTAATGGTGGTCACCAAAACGGCAGAGGTGATGGGCAAAAACGGAGCCACTACTACACAACATGGTAGGGGCAATGGACAGACAAATAATGGGGCCCATTGCTACGCTTTCCCTGGGAGATCTGAAGCGGAGGCGTCTGATGCTGTTATCACAGGTAATCTCTTGGTTTGTGATGCATGGCATCTGTATTATTTGACCCTGGCTCCACGTTTTCATATGTATCTTCATCATTTGCTAATGGTCTAAATTTGCATTGTGAATTACTTGACATGCCTATTCGTGTTCTATCCGGTGGGTAAGTCTGTAGTAGTTGAAAAGGTATATAGGTCTTGTTGGGGTGAATTTTGTGGGGAGCAACACTTATGTAGACTTGGTATTTTAGAAATGGGTGACTTTGATGTAATTTTGGGTATGACTTGGCTTTCTCCGAATTTTGCGATTTGGATTGTAATGCTAAAACTGTGACGTTAGCCAAGCCTGGGACAGATCCGTTAGTGTGGGAGGGTGACTACACTCCAATCCGGTGTATCATATCCTTTATTTGTGATCAGAAGGATGGTTAGTAAGGGTTGTTTAGCTTTCTTGGCACATCTTAAGGATGACACTATCCAAGTACCCTCAATTGAATCAGTTTCGGTAGTTCGAGAATTTTTGGATGTGTTCCCTGCAGATCTCCTGGTATATGCCACCAGATAGGGATATGACTTCAGTATCGACTTTGAACCGGGCACACGCCCCATTTCTATACCCCCGTATAGAATGGCTCCCGCCGAATTAAGAGAGTTAAAAGCTCAACATCAAGAGTTGTTGAGCAAGGGCTCATTAGCCCAAGGCATCTCCTTGGGGTGCTCCGGTTTGTTTGTAAAGAAGAAGGATGGGAGTTTTAGGATGTGCATAGACTACAGACAACTGAACAAGGTAAACTATTAAGAACAAGTATCCTCTTCCTCGCATTGATGACTTGTTTGATCAACTACAAGGTGCTTGTGTCTTCTCGAAGATTGACTTGAGATCCGGTTATCATCAATTGAAAAATACGGGCAACGAATGTACCAAAGACTGCTTTCGAACTAGGTATGGACATTATGAATTTGTGGTGATGTCCTTTGGTCTTACGAATGCCCCTGCTGCCTTCATGAGCTTGATGAATGGGATATTTAAGCCGTATTTGGATCTCTTTGTGATTGTATTTATTGATGATATATTGGTATACTTAAAGAGCAAGAAGGAACATGAAGAGCATTGAGAATGGTATGGAAACGTTGTGAGGGAGAAAAAAGCTTACGCCACGTTCTCTAAGTGTGAGTTTTGGCTAGATGCGGTGTCCTTCTTGGGGCACGTGGTTTCTAAGGATGGGAGTAATGGTGGATCCATCTAGATTGAGACAGTAAAGAATTGGGTAAGACCCACTAATGTGTCAGAGATAAGGAGTTTTGTGGGGTTAGCTAGCTACTACCGCCGATTCGTCAAAGGATTCTCTTCTATCGCTTCCCAATTGACGAACTGGACTAAGCAGAAATGTTCCATTCGTATGGTCAGATGAATGTGAGGAGGAAAGCTTTCAGAAGCTTAAGACTTTGTGACTACCGCACCAATTCTTACCTTGCCAATAGAGGGTAAAGACTTCATTGTTTATTGTGATGCATCCTATTCTGGGGTGGGTGCAGTGACT
>JAKWJD010000536.1:0-19510 GCA_027705065.1 Solanum peruvianum | reverse complement strand
TCTGTTGTGTTGAGAAAGGGTTGAAGGCTTGTTGAATCATTGTTGATGTAACTTCATGTTTGTGTGGTTGTGAACTGTGCGATGTTATGAAAATGGTCATCTCCTCATTATATGAGTGAACTTGTCATCTGCATTATTCTGAGGCATTTGTTGTGACAAGTGTTATGTGCATTGAGAAAGAATGGGTACTTAAGAGGATGTACCATTTCGAGGGACGTATCGCGCGCCGCGATGGATACTATATTTCGAGGGACGTATCGCGCGCCGCGATGGTTACTATTTGTCACGACCCAAATCGGGCCGCGACTGGCACCCACAATTTCCCTCCTATGTGAGCGAACCAACCAATCTAACCCTTATCATTTTAACATATATCAACAGAAAATAATGCGGAAGACTTAAACTCATTAAATAAAACAAATCAACATCTATTATTTCCCCAAAATCTGGAAGTCATCATCACAAGAACATCTATCCTCAAATACTAAACTAAAAACGTCTAAGAAGCTAAAACAAATAAAAGCTAGTCCATGCCGGAAGTTCAAGGCATCAAGACTTGAAGAAGAAGATCCAGTCCAAGCTAGACGCATTAGCTCACCCTGAATTTCCGAAGGTAGTGAAGACTGGCTAGATCTACTGTTGAGTTGAAGTTGACGGAACGTTTGCTGCATTCCACAAATAACAAAGAAGAAAACATAAAAGTAAAGTACTGAGTAGATATCATCGGCCAACTCAAAATAGAAGATAATATATATCAAGTAATATTATAAATCAACTATAAACTCAACATGTAGCAACAACAAGTACTATAATCATCAACAAGTACCATCACGTTCATCCATGAGGGCTCAAGCCTCAATACCATACTCATTTGGGAAAATTAAGTTCATATGTTGAGTATATTTATCATAATTCCACATTCATTATCTTTCTTCCCTCTCTGTGTCGGTACGTGACACCCGATCCCCTACCACTATGTGTCGGTACGTGACACTCCGATCCCCTAATTCTATGTGTCGGTTCGTGACACCCGCATTCCCTATATGTGTCGGTACGTGACACTCCGATCCCCTATATGTGTCGGAACGTGACACTCCGATCCCCTATATGTGTCGGTACGTGACACTCCGATCCCCTAATTCTACGTGTCGATTCGTGACACCCGTCCCACTAATACTATGTGTCGGAACGTGACACTCCGATCCACTAATACTATGTGTCGGAACGTGACACTCCGATCCACTAATACTATGTGTCGGAACGTGACACTCCAATCCACTAATCTCATTCTATCCGTTCATCAAGCCTTCTCTATACCAAGGCATCATCAATCCCATTACTTTAATTCATCAAGCCTTCTTTTATACCAAGGCATCATCATTAATATCATAGATTAAAGTTTCTTTCAAGATTTGGATTCAATGGTTTTCATCATGCTTGTTTTATCAAAATCACATAATCATATTCATACAAGCATACAATTAAGCATATAGACAGGTTTACAATACCACCAATACATTATTCACTATTAAGAGTTCACTACGAATATCGTAAAAAAACCATAACCTACCTCCACCGAAGAATTGGGATCAACAAGCAATTTCCAAGCTTTGGTATTCCCTCTGCCTTGTTCGATCGACCCTTTCTCTCCCTCTGTTCTTTCTCTTTTTCTTATTCAAACCCTCTTTTCTTTTACCCTAATTAACATATAATTAAGTGTAAAAGATGGCAATAATACCCCACTAATAACCCAAAGTTACCTCTTTTATCCCTCAAGAATTTGAGTTATTATATAAACCCACGAAAATATATATTAAGGAAGGAAGAATAGTCCAAAACGTCCCTTAAAACTTAACCAGAAATCCGACTCCAACTGGGATTACGCAACCTGTGACGGGCCGTCGTGCCTGCGACGGTCCGTCACGCAGGTCGTCGTAAGGGCCAGAACCCCAGTTTTCACTAAGGAGTCTGTGACGGTCCGTCACACATGTGACGGTCCGTCCTGCCATTCCGTCACGAAGTTCAGAGAGTCGATTTTCAGTACCCAATTTCAGAATTTCTAAGTATATTGAAACGAGACCCTGTGACGGTCCGTCGTGCCTGTGACGGTCCGTCGTGGGGTCCGTGGTTTCAGCCAGTTTTCCAGAAATAAAAT
This sequence comes from Solanum peruvianum, assembly GCA_027705065.1. Lineage (NCBI taxonomy): Eukaryota > Viridiplantae > Streptophyta > Magnoliopsida > Solanales > Solanaceae > Solanum > Solanum peruvianum. The sequence continues at coordinate 17,355 of JAKWJD010000536.1, read as the reverse complement.
CTGCTGCTTAAAACGACTAAACAGGTCGTTACAATAGATACCAATTTACCCATCGTTCGTCCTCGAACGATCAAAAGAAGAAAAACAATGGCGAAAAGGAGTACCTGAATCTGTAAACAGATGTGGGTATTTTTCTTGCATATCTGCCTCCTTCTCCAAGTAGCCTCTTCAACGGTCGATTCTTCCATTGCATCTTAATGGATGCAATCTCCCTCGACCTCAACTTGCGGACTTCCCTATCTAAGATAGCAACAGGCTCCTCCTCATAAGACAGATTCTCATCAAGCAAAACTGAATCCCAACGGATAATGTAGTTCCATCTCCATGGTATCTTTTCAACATGGACACATGAAATACCGGATGCACTCCGGACAGCCCTGGAGGCAAGGCTAACTCATAAGCACCTCCCCTACTCGCTTAAGTACTTCAAATGGTCCATATACCTTGGACTAAGCTTACCTCTTTTACCAAACCGCATCACCCCTTTCATTGGCGAAACTTTCAACAAGACTTGTTCACCCTCCATGAACTCTAAGTCTCTAACCTTTCGATCTGCATATTCTTTTTGCCTACTTTGCGCCGCTAGAAGCTTTTCTTGAATAGACTTCACTTTCTCTAATGAATCCCTCAAAAGATCAGTACCCCAAGGTCTAACCTCGAATGTATCAAACCACCCAATGGGAGACCTACATCTCCTACCATACAATGCTTCAAATGGAGTCATATCAATGCTTGAGTGATAGCTATTATGTATGTATGAAAACTCCGCTAAGGGTAAGAAGTTATCCCAATGACCACCAAAACTCTTTACACAAGCACGAAGCATATCCTCCAACACTTGAATCGTTCGCTCAGACTAACCATCGGTCTGAGGATGGAACGCAGTACTAAGGTCCAACCTAGTACCCAATTCCGCATGCAATGTTTTCCAAAACTTAGAAGTAAACTGTGTACCTCTATCTGATATGATGGATAGTGGAACCCCATGCAATCGGACGATTTCTGAGATATAGATCTTGGCTAACTTCTCGGCATTGTAAGTCACCTTAACGGAATAAAATGAGCAGACTTAGTTAACCTATCAACAATCACCCAATAGAGTCATACTTACCCATTGTCTTTGGAAGACCAACCACAAATCCATTGCAATTCTCTCCCACTTCCATTCAGGAATGGGCATTCTCTGAAGTGTTCCTCCGAGCCTTTGGTGTTCATACTTTACTTGTTGACAGTTTGGACATTTGGCAATAAAGTCAACAATATCACGCTTCATTCTACTCCACCAAAAGTGTTGCTTTAGGTCACGAACATCTTGGTCGCACCCGGATGTATCGAATACCTTGAACTATGAGCCTCTGCCAGAATAGTGTTGATCAAATCATCAACTCGGGGTACACATACCCTTCCCTTGATTCTCAAAACACCTTCCTCATCGATTGTCGCTTCTTGGCCTCTCCTCGCAATACTTATCTTGGATTCGCCTTAGTTTCTCATCATCAAACTGTTTTTCCCTTAATCTTGTCAAGAAAAGAGATCTTGACCCACACTAGCCAACAATCCTACCTTCTCATTTACTTCTAACCTCATCAAGTCGTTAGCCAAAATCTGCACTTCTCTCTAGCCAATGGGCGTCTAGAAGCTTGCAAATGAGCTAGGACTTCCCATGCTTCCCGCCTTTCTACTCAAAGCATCTGCCACAACATTTCGCCTTCCCCGATGATACAAAATAGTGAGGTCGTAGTCCTTCAGTAGTTCCATCCATCTCCTCTGTCTCAAGTTCAAATCTTTCTGAGTAAAGACATACTGTAGGCTACGATGATCCGTATAGACCTCACACTTAACTCCATATAAATAGTGCCTCCATTGCTTTAATGCAAACACTACCGCAGCCAATTCCAAATCGTGGGTCGGATAATTACGTTCATGCACTTTAATTGCCTTGAGCATAAGCAATCACACTCTTCTCTTGCATTAGTACTGCACCCAAACCAGAATAGGACGCATCACAATAAACAATGAAGTTCTTACCCTCTACTGGCAAGGTAAGGATAGGTGCGGTAGTCAACAAAGTCTTGAGCTTTTGAAAGATTTCTTCACACTCGTCCGACCATACAAATGGAACATTCTGCTTAGTCAAGTTCGTCAATTGGGAAGCAATAGAAGAGAATCCCTTGACAAATCGGCGTGGTAGGGTAGTAGCTAGCTAACCCAACAAAGCTCCTTATTTCTGACACATTAGTGGTCTTACCCAATTTCACTGTCTCAATCTTAGAAGGATCTACCATCACCCCATCCTTCGAAACCACATGCCCCAAGAAGGACAATGCATCTAGCCAAAACTCACACTTAGAGAACTTTGCGTAAAGCTTTTTCCCTCAACATTTCCAATACCCTTCTCAAATGCTCTTCATGTTCCTTCTTGCTCTTGGAGTTATACCAATATATCATCAATAAATACAATCACGAAGAGTCCAAATATGGCTTAAAAATCCCGTTCATCAAGCTCATGAATGCCGCAGGGGCATTCGTAAGACCAAAAGACATCACCACAAATTCGTAATGCCCATACCTCGTTCGAAAGCAGTCTTTGGCACATCCGTTGCCCGTATTTCCAATTGATGATAACCGGATCTCAAGTCAATTTAGAGAAGACACAAGCACCTTGCAACTGATCGAACAAGTCATCAATGCGAGGAAGAGGATACTTGTTCTTAATAGTTACCTTGTTCAACTGCCGGTAGTCTATGCACATCCGAAAAACTCCCATCCTTCTTCTTCACAAACAAAACCGGAGCACCCCAAGGAGATGCACTTGGCCTAATGAAGCCTTTGCTCAAACACTCTTGAAGTTGTGCCTTTAACTCTCTTAACTCCGCGGAGCCATTCTATAAGGGGTATAGAAATGGGGCGAGTACCCGCTTCAAGATCAATACAGAAGTCAATATCCCTATCCGGTGGCATACCAGGAAGATCTGCAGGAAAACACATCCAAAAATTCTCGAACTACGGAGGAAACCGATTCAATTGAGGGTACTTGGGTAGTGTCATCCCTAAGATGTGCCAAGAAAGCTAAACAACCCTTACTAACCATCTTTTGAGCACAAAGAAAGGACACGATACGAACCGGATTGGAAGTGTAGTCGCCCTCCCACACTAACGGATCTGCCCCAGGCTTGGCTAACGTCACAGTTTTAGCATTACAATCCAAAATCGCAAAATTCGGAGAAAGCAAAGTCATACCCAGAATTACATCAAAGTCACTCATTTCTAAAAATAACCAAATCTACATAAGTGTTGCTCCCACAAAAAATTCACACCAAAACAAGACCTATACACCTTTTTAACTATCACTGACTCACCCACCGGAGTAGAAGTAGAAAACACGAATAGGCGTGTCAAGTAATTCACAATGTAAATTAGACCATTAGCAAATGAGGAAGATACATAAGAAAATGTGGATCCAGGATCAAACAATACGGAAGCCATGCAATCACAAATCAAAAGGTTACTGTGATGACAGCATCTGATGCCTCCGCTTCACATCTCCCAGGAAAAGCGTAACAATGGGCCCCATTATTTGTCTGTCCGTTGCCCCTACCATGTTGCGTAAGTAGTGGCTTCCAGTTTGCCCATCTCCTCGGCCGTTTTGGTGACCACCATTACCTCGACCACCACGTCCTCCAGAAAAACGGCCTCTACCATGACCACCTCTACCTCTAGCTATTGGGGGTCTGTAACTCTGTTTTGGACAATTCCTCCTAATATGTCCAATCTCCCCACATCCATAACACTCTCTGGAGTCGGGCATAGGTCTCTCGGAGAAGTGTTGACCGTTCTGAGGTGGACCCCCAACTACAGTCTGTAGTGAAGACTGAATTGGTCGAACTGAGTAACCTCCAGAACTCTGTCCTCTAGTATATGAACCGTTGAACTCACCTCCCTTTCGAAACCTCTTTGATGTCGATGTCGTGGTGAAGTCGTCTGGCTTCACTCCTTCCACCTCTATCACAAAGCTACCACCTCTTGAAAGGATTTGGCCGTAGCCGCTACCTAAGTAAGGGTGAAATCCGCAATTCTGACCTCAACCCCTTCACAAAACGGCGAATCCGTTCTTGTGGACTGAAACAAAGTTGGGTGGCATACCTAGATAATGCGCGGAATTTAGCCTCATATGCATTAACCGTCATCCTTCCTTGCTCAAGACTCAAGAACTCATCCCTCTTTCTATCCCTCAAAGTCCTTGGGATATACTTCTCCATAAACAAGCTAGAGAATGATTCCCAAGTCATAGGTGGTGCCTCTGTTGGTTGACACTCAACATGTGACCGCCACCACATTTTGGCGTTCCCTTGAAACTGATAGCTCACGAACTCAACCACGAACCGCTCCACTATACCCATTGTGTAGTAGCTCATGACAATCAACCAGAAAATCGTAGGCATCCTCTGATTCTGCACCCTTAAAGACTGGAGGTTTCAATTTCAAGAACTTACTGAAAAGTTCATGCTGATCATTTGTCATTATAGGCCCAGTAGTCAGACGTGGAAATGTGCCTATTTCCATGAGGCATCCATGCGGGGAGCCATAGTAGCCGCATGTCGTATCTCTGAAAGGGATGGAGGTGTTGGTGCAGAAACCACTGGAGGTGCCTGACCTGATCAGATAACCCGCTAAGATAAGCAAGAACCTGATTGATCATTTCTGGGGTAGGTTGGGGTGGCATTTCCTTCATTATGCACTTGTTCATTCTCCCCATCCTCCCCTCTCTTACTATTTCCTCAGTCGGGGAGGAGTCACTGCCCTAGCATCAGATGGGCTAGGTGCTCGTCCTCTTCCTCTAGAGGACGTCCTCCCACGACCTCTACCACGGCCTCTTGCCGCTGCTCTCCTCGAGCACAGCCCCAGGCCCAGTGGCTGGCTTAGACGTTTCTTGTCTTGCCGGTGTTGTCGTTGGTGCGGTCTTTGCTCTAGTTCTAACCATCTGCGAAATAGAGTGAAGATGGTCAGATACCAATTCGTATCGCCTAGATACCAATTGGACTCAAGTAGTAGTAGCAAGAAAGAAAGAATGAAAGAGTGAAATTTTCCTAAAGTCTTATAGCCTCTCAAGGAAAAAGTAAAGGCGTCCCCCTACCGTTCCTTAAGACTCTACTAGACCTGCTCTTGTGTGATGAGACCAACGAACCTAAGCTCTGATACCAAGTTTGTCACGACCCAAATCGGGGCCGCGACTGGCACCCACAATTTCCCTCCTATGTGACGAACCAACCAATCTAACCCTTATCATTTAACATATATCAACAGAAAATAATGCGGAAGACTTAAACTCATTAAATAAAACAAATCAACATCTATTATTTTCCCAAAATCTGGAAGTCATCATCACAAGAACATCTATCCTCAAATTACTAAACTAAAAATGTCTAAGAAGCTAAAACAAATAAAAGCTAGTCCATGCCGGAAGTTCAAGGCATCAAGACTTGAAGAAGAAGATCCAGTCCAAGCTAGACGCATTAGCTCACCCTGAATTTCCGAAGGTAGTGAAGACTGGCTAGATCTACTGTTGAGTTGAAGTTGACGGAACGTTTGCTGCATTCCACAAATAACAAAGAAGAAAACATAAAAGTAGGGGGGTCAGTACAACCACAAGTACTGAGTAGATATCATCGGCCAACTCAAAATAGAAGATAATATATATCAAGTAATATTATAAATCAACTATAAACTCAACATGTAGCAACAACAAGTACTATAATCATCAACAAGTACCATCACGTTCATCCATGAGGGCTCAAGCCTCAATACCATACTCATTTGGGAAAATTAAGTTCATTATGTTGAGTATATTTATCATAATTCCACATTCATTATCTTTCTTCCTCTTGTGTCGGTACGTGACACTCCGATCCCCTACCACTATGTGTCGGTACGTGACACTCCGATCCCCTAATTCTATGTGTTGGTTCGTGACACCCGATCCCCTATATGTGTCGGTACGTGACACTCCGATCCCCTATATGTGTCGGAACGTGACACTCCGATCCCCTATATGTGTCGGTACGTGACACTCCGATCCCCTAATTCTACGTGTCGGTTTGTGACACCCGTCCCACTAATACTATGTGTCGGAACGTGACACTCCGATCCACTAATACTATGTGTCGGAACGTGACACTCCGATCCCCTACCACTATGTGTCGGTACGTGACACTCCGATCCACTAATCTCATTCTATCCGTTCATCAAGCCTTCTCTATACCAAGGCATCATCAATCCCATTACTTTAATTCATCAAGCCTTCTTTTATACCAAGGCATCATCATTAATATCATAGATTAAAGTTTCTTTCAAGATTGGGATTCAATGGTTTTCATCATGCTTGTTTTATCAAAATCACATAATCATATTCATACAAGCATACAATTAAGCATATAGACAGGTTTACAATACCACCAATACATATCATTCACTATTAAGAGTCACTACGAATATCGTAAAAAACATAACCTACCTCTACCGAAGAATTGGAATCAACAAGCAATTTCTCAAGCTTTGGTATTCCCTCTGCTTGTTCGATCGACCCTTTCTCTCCCTCTGTTCTTTCTCTTTTTCTTATTCAAACCCTCTTTTCTTTTACCCTAATTAACATATAATTAAGTGTAAAAGATGGCAATAATACCCCACTAATTAACCCAAAGTTACCTCTTTTATCCCTCAAGAATTTGAGTTATTAATATAAACCACGAAATCTATAATTAAGGAAAGAATAGTCAAAACGTCCCTTAAAACTTAACCAGAAATCCGACTCCAACTGGGATTACGCAACCTGTGACGGGCCGTCGTGCCTGCGACGGTCCGTCACGCAGGTCGTCGTAAGGGCCAGAACCCCAGTTTTCACTAAGGAGTCTGTGACGGTCCGTCACACATGTGACGGTCCGTCCTACCATTCCGTCACGAAGTTCAGAGAGTCGAGTTTCAGTACCCAATTTCAGAATTTCTAAGTATATTGAAACGAGACCCTGTGACGGTCCGTCGTGCCTGTGACGGTCCGTCGTGGGGTCCGTGGTTTCAGCCAGTTTTCCAGAAATAAAATCTGCTGCTTAAAACGACTAAACAGGTCGTTACACTATTATCGAGGGTCGTGTCGTGCGCCGCAACAGATGCATGGACAGATATGTCCCCCATGGGTCCCGGACTGAGAGACAGCGGGTGTGTATCACTAGGTCAGACATACATCATTATACTTGACATTGCATTCCATTGCATTACACATACTTAACATTAATGAACTTGATATTGTGTTTTACTGATCTTATGATTGCCTTTCTACGGAACTTGTGATTGTTGAATACTAAGCTTGTTATTGAGGATATGTAAAGCGTTGTTGTTGAGGATATGTAATTTGTTGAAGTTTTAATATAGAGGATGTGTAATTTGTTGAACTATTGTTGAGGACATGTAATTTGTTGAAGTGTTGTCGTTGGGGATATGTACTTTGTTAAAGTGTTGTTGTGGAGGATATGTAATTTGTCTAAGTGTTGTTTTTTTTGAGTTACGTGCTATGTATTGAGTTACGTGCTATGTAAACTGTGAGCTGTTAGGTTGAGCTGATGTTTATGCAAGTTTTAGTTGTGGAGGTTCGGTTGGGGTTGGTAGGAGCACCCGTATTTCATCCCCTTAGCTTGTGTTTAGAGGTTTACTTGCTGAGTACCGTGTGGTTTGGTACTCACCCCTTGCTACCAAATACCAAAACAGTACCCGTGTTCTTCTCTAGTGATACCAAATGAGAACCCGACCCCAGAACCTACGCGTTCTTCTCCTCCTCCAACTGTTCAACGCAAAGAAACCCAGAAAATCGCGAACCAGGCTCCACGCCCCTCTCCTCTTGGCCTTATCTTCTCGTACTAGAATCGGGAGGTGTCTCCATCTCCACATCTCACTCGTCCTTACTTGAGAATCAAGCATCTCCTATCGTTTTTCCGTTTAGATTTGTACTCACTAGTATGCGTACCCGTGCGTTATTTTAGAATTTAATATTTTTAAAAACTTAGAAATAACTTATACAAATTATGATTGAGTAACAAAAGTGCAAGTATAATCATATACAATATTTTAATATTGTTGTTAACAAAATCTTTATCTATTTTATTTGCAATGAGGATATGTTTTTAAAAAAACAGTAAACATCATTCTAACAATTTTTTCTTCTTCTTCTGGTATAATGAAGATTATTAGCATATATGATGTGTTAAATTAATATTTGTGCTAAATAATTAAATTTTAAATTTATATATCAATCTAAAACCTAATATAAAAAAAATTGACTTTACTTTTAGGTAAAATCTAAATTTAAGTATAATTTACAAAAGTATGTTGAACCTCTTTAGCACACTCCTCTCTCATTCAATTTTGCAAAAGAAGACGATTTTTATAATAATTTATATAATTGTATAAATTAAATGTGTACAAAGTAATGAATTTCAGCGACCAATTTAAAAATATACTATAAACAAATTAATTAATGTATACCACATAGAATAAGTTATTAGATTAATATACACATAAAAAAAATTTTTTAATGCAAAGAAAAAACTCAAAGATGAAAAAAGTAGATCATCTTTTATTCCTTTAGGTTACTCCAAGTCACTTCTTTTATTTTTGAATATTTAGGTTTTACCATTTTAAGTTTAAACTAGAAAACGATTGCATTTTTTTTAAAAAAAAGCTTTATTTTAAAATACAAATCTTCTGAAGGTTTGCCCTAGAATGTCGATTGTTTTTGATTATTTAGTAGTATTTTGTTTGTTTGAAGATTTTTCATATAAAAAGTTGAAATCAATTAACAATTATTTAAAATCTAAATAGAATATGACGTAGACAAATTAAATGTAGAAATGCTATTTTATTTCAGGTATATTTTGTGGAAATATAGACGTGTGTATTGTGTAACAAAGGAAACTGAAAAGATTTTTTGTGATTTTTGAACTGTAAAAGATTCTCTATTTAAATACTTTTGATTATTTCAAATTTATTTTTAATTAGTCGTTATTAAAATCGTGCATTTATCTTAATTTTGCCATCTATTTATGTATACTTTTGAATAAAACTTTATGTACACGAACTTCTAAATTAATTTTCGTTATATGTAGAAAATTTAAATTAATATATAACATGCCCATTATAATATATTGCTTTTATATGTTTGATTCATGATTGAATTTAATTTTAAGGATGGATTTACCATTTTTATCTTCTAAATTTTAAGTGAATATAATATTACTTCTATATCAATTCAGAGTGATAGATCATTTATGTGAATTTGGCATGTAAGTAGTAATGTCACACCCATTTTAAAAAGTATTTAAAAAATGACAACCCACACAAATTATTGAAATAACCAATTTTTAAATATCGATGATAAATCTTAATATGCCTAAATTTATCATAAGTACAAATAAAAAGTTACACGAAAATTGCATAATAATTTGGGAAAATTGTATATAATAGCAAACTAATAACCTAAATTAAATGGAATAGCTAGGGTTTGATTTAATTTTGCTCCATAGCAAACATTAGCTAAAATTTGCCAGCGTCTCTCTCCCAAAAATCTCGCTCGCCACTCTCCATTCTCGCTCGCCTCTCTCGCTTTATACACAGAAGTGTAAAATTCTGTTTCTGTTTTTGTATAAAGCGAGAGAAAATTGTATATACACATGCAAAAATGTATATCTTCGTGTTATACACTTAATCATACAATTTACAAACATTTTACTTTAAATATTGCAGAGAAAAGGCCAACGAATTATACAATTGCAAATTATACAATTGCAGTGAAATACATTTTCTCTAGCGTTATACAACACAAGTGTATATATTGTGTTTCTGTTTTTGTATAAAGTGAGAAAAACATATATCTTCTTTTATACACTTATAATTATGCAATATACATACATTTTAATTCGATTCACTGTATGCAAAACAAATTATACAATTGCAGCGAAATAGGGGCCCGAATTATACAATTTAGGCCAACGAATTATACAATTGTATATGCATAGCAAATTATACAGTTTTATGTTTGCTATGGAGCGCAATTATGCAAAGTTTGCTAAGCATACAAATATGAATTTTTTGTTCGCTATATGTGAAAGTTGCCCTAATAATTTTGATTTAATGTTTCATTATATAGCTTGGTAAGTGTGCATTTTCTCCCAAGTATCTTTGGGTATCATCTTTAAATAAAAATTAAAATGAGGAGAAATTTAAGATTTACTGTCACGACCCAAAACGAGCCGCGAGTGGCACCCACACTCATCCTACCATGTGAGCGAACCAACAATTCTAAACCCCAACATTTACCAACATTTCAACCATAATGAACAAAATATAATGCGGAAGACTCAAAATCTTATTAATATAACTAATAAATAAACATTCTAAAGTTTATCAACTATTATCCCCAAAATCTGGAAGTCATCACACCAAGAACATCTATCCTCAATTTCTAAGTCTAAGAGTATTTAAGAAACTAAAATAAGTAAAAGAGATGGTCCATGTCTGAATTTCAGACATCAAGACGTGAAGGAGAGAATCCAGTCCGAGCTAGGAATAATAGCTCACCCTGAAAGCTGATATGCTGAAGACTGGCTAGAGTTGCAGACGAGTCGAAGTCGATGGCACGTTTGCTGCACTCCACAAATAACAAAAAGAAAATATACAAGTAGGGTCAGTACAGGGAACACGTACTGAGTAGGTATCATCGGCCAACTCAAAATAGAAAGCAATATATATCGAACAACAATATAAAATCAACTACAATACTTAACAGGTGACAACCACAAGTATAAGAACCAATTGCAACAACATCAAGCACACCTATGAGGACTCAAGCCTCCACACCATACTCATTTGGGAAAAAGGTTCTTTGAATTTGAGTATATTAACATAATTCCATATTCAACCTCTTATCATTACCGTGTCGGAACGTGACATCCCCTATTGCTACGTGTCGGAACGTGACACTCCGATCCCCTTACTACTACGTGTCGGAACGTGACCCCCGATCCCCTAATACTATGTGTCGGAACGTGACACCCGATCCCCTAATACTACGTGTCGGAACGTGACACTCCGATCCCCTAATACTACGTGTCGGAACGTGACACCCGATCCCCTAATCTCATTGCTTTTAGTTCATCAAGACTCTTTATGTCAATGCATCATCCTAATAGAGAGGATTTAAGGTTTAAGATTCAACAGCCTCATCATTCTAATCCATCACAATTTCAAAATCACATCATGCAACCACACAATTAAGCATATAGAAGACTTTACAATATCATCCAATACATATCAATTGCTATTTAGAGTTTACTATGAACTAGCATAAGCCATAACCTACCTCCACCGAAGAATCGTGATCAAGCAAGCTACTTCTCAAAGTCTTTGCTTTCCTCTTCGCTTCTCCCTTTTTCTCGCTCGTCTCCCTCTCTCTCTCTTATTTTACCCTAATTATCATATAATTCCTTATGATAAAAGTAACCCATTATTTATTTTAAGTTACATCCTTTAACCCCCAAGTAAATAAGTTATTAAACTTACCCCTAATTTCATACAGTTTGTCATAAATAGTCCAAAACACCCCTTAAAACTTTTAGCAGAATCTGACCCAGTCGAGGTTACGCAGCTCGTGACGGCCCGTCGTACCTGCGACGGTCCGTCCAGCAGGTCCGTCACAAAGCTCAGAGAGTCAATTTTAGCGAAGATGTTTGTGACGGCCCGTCGTGTCTACGACGGTCTGTGCTGCTTTTCCGTCGCGAAGTTCAGAGAGTCGATCCCAGTACCCAGATTTTAGAGTTTAAGTGTTTTGGCACGAAGACGCTCGACGAACCGTTGTGCCTATGACGGTTTGTCCTACTTGTCGTCGAGGGCAATGAGAAGAGCAACAGGAGAATTACACAAGTGTGGGACGACGGAGTCCATGACGGTCCATCGTGTGATCCGTCGACCCAGTCATTTTTTATCACAAATGGTCCTACTGCTCGAAATGAATAAATAGGTCGTTACAATAGATACCAATTTACCCATCGTTTGTCCTCGAACGATCACAAGAAAAAAAACAAGGGCGAGAAAGAGTACTTGAATCTGTAAAAAGATGTGGATATCTTTCTTGCATATCAGCCTCCTTCTCTCAAGTGGACTCTTCAACTGGCCGATTCTTCCATTGAACCTTGATGGATGCAATCTCCCTTGATCTCAACTTGCGGACTTCTCTATCTAAAATAGCAACAGGCTCCTCCTCATAAGACAAATTCTCATCAAGAAGAATGAATCCCAACGAATGATGTAGTTTCCATCCCCATGGTATCTTTTCAGCATAGACACATGAAATACCGGGTGCACTCCTGAGAGTCCTGGAGGAATTGCCAATTCATAAGCCACCTCCCCCACGCGCTTCAGAACTCAAATGGACCAATATACCTCGGACTAAGCTTTCCTCGGTTACCAAACCGCATCACCCTTCATGGGTGAAAACTTCAGCAAGACTTGCTCACCCTCCATAAAATCCAAGTCCCTAACCTTTCGATCTGCATATTCTTTCTGCCTGTTCTGAGCTGCCAGAAGCTTCTCCTGAATGAATTTTACTTTATCTAACGATTCCCTCAAAAGATCGGTACCCCATGGTCTCACCTCAAATGCATCAAACCAACCAATGGGAGACCTACATCTCCTCCCATACAGTTCCTCAAAGGGGGCCATATCAATACTTGAGTGATAGATATTATTGTATGAGAACTCTGCTAAGGGTAAGAAGTTATCCCAATGACCACCAAATTCTATCACACATTCACGAAGCATATCCTCCAAAACCTGAATCATTCGCTCAGACTGACCATCGGTCTGAGGGTGAAATGCAGTACTAAGATCCAACCTAGTACCTAATTCAGCATGCAATGTTTTCCGAAACTTAGAAGTAAACTGCGTACCTCTATCTGATATGATGGGAAGTGGAACTCCATGCAATCGAACAATTTCTGAGATATAAAGTTTGGCTAACTTCTCTGCACTGTAAGTCACCTTGACCTGAATGATGTGAGCAAACTTAGTTAATCTGTCAACAATTACCCAAATGGAGTCATACTTACCAATGTCTTTGGAAGACCAACTACGAAGTCCATTGCAATTCTTTCCCACTTCCATTCAGGAATGGGCATTATCTGAAGTGCCCCTCCAGGAAACTGGTGTTCATACTTTACCTGCTGACAATTCGGGCATTGAGCAACAAAATCAACAATGTCACGCTTCATCCTACTCCACCAAAAATGTTGCTTTAGGTCACGATACATCTTGGTTGCACCAGGATGTATAGAATACCTTGAACTATGAGCCTCTGTAAGAATAGTGTGAATCAAATCATCGACGCGGGGCACACATACCCTTCCCTTAATTCTCAAAACGCCTTCCTCATCAATTTTTGCTTCTTTAGCCTCTCCTCGCAATACCATATCTCGAATCCGGATCAGTTTCTCATCAGTAAACTGCTTTCCCTTAATCTTGTCAAGAAAGGAAGATCTTGCCTCCACACAGGCCAAAAATCCTCCCTTCTCTAGTACTTCCAGCCTCATAAAGTCATTAGCCAGAGTCTGAACCTCTCTAGCCAATGGGCGTCTAGAAACCTGCAAGGGAGCTAGACTTCCCATGCTCCCTGCCTTTCTACTTAAAGCATCTTCCACAACATTAGCTTTTCCTGGGTGATACAATATAGTGATATCATATTCCTTCAAGTTCCATCCATCTCCTCTGTCTCAAATTCAAAATCTTTCTGAGTAAAGACATACTGTAAACTACGATGATCCGTATAGACTTCACACTTAACCCCATATAGATAATGTCTCCATTGCTTTAATGCAAACACTACTGCAGCCAACTCCAAATCATGGGTCGGATAATTACGTTCATGCACCTTTAAGCCTCGAAGCTAAGCAATTACATTCTTCTCTTGCATTAGCACTGCACCCAAACCAGAATAGGATGCATCACAATAAACAATGAAATTCTTACCTTACACTGGCAGGGTAAGAATTGGTGCAGTAGTCAACAAGGTCTTGAGTTTCTGAAAGCTTCTTCACACTCGTCCGACCATACAAATGGAACACTCTGCTTAGTTAATTTTGTCAGTTGGGAAGCAACCGAAGAAAATCCCTTGACAAATCGACGGTAGTAGCTAGCTAAACCAACAAAGCTCCTTAACTCTGTAACATTGGTAGGTCTTACCCAACTCTTCACTGCTTCAATCTTAGAAGGATCCACCATCACTCCATCCTTAGAAACTACGTGCCCCAAGAAGGACACTGAATCTAGCCAAAACTCACACTTGGAGAATTTGGCGTAAAGCTTTTTCTCCCTCAACACTTCCAATACAATTCTCAAATGCTCCTCATGTTCTTTCCTCTCTTTTGAGTATATCAGTATATCATCAATGAACACAATGACAAAGAGATCCAGATATGGCTTAAAATCCCGTTCATCAAGCTCATGAAAGCAGCAGGGGCATTCGTAAGCCCAAAAGACATTACTAAGAATTCATAATGCCCATACCTGGTCCGAAAAGCAGTCTCTGGCACATCCGTTGCCCGTATTTTCAATTGATGATAACCAGATCTCAAATCGATTTTTGAGAAGGTACAAGCACCTTGTAACTGATCGAACAAATCATCAATGCGAGGAAGAGGATACTTGTTCTTAATAGTTACCTTATTCAGTTGCCTGTAGTCTATGAACATCCTAAAACTTCCATCCTTCTTCTTCACAAACAAAACAGGAGCACCCCAAGGGGATGCACTTGGTCTAATAAAGCCTTTACCTAACAACTCTTGAAGTTGGGCCTTTAACTCCCTTAACTCAGCGGGAGCCATTCTATAAGGGGGTATGGAAATGGGGCGAGTACCCGCTCCAGATCAATACAGAAATAAATATCTCTATCCGGTGGCATACCAGGAAGGTCTGCAGGAAACACATCCAGAAACTTACGGACTATCGAAACAGACTCAATCGAAGGTACTTGGGAAGTATCATCCCTGAGATGTGCCAAGAAAGCTAAACACCCTTTACTAACCATTCTCTTAGCACGAAGAAAGGAGATGATACGAACTGGAGTGGAAGTGTAGTCACCCTCCCACACTAACGAATCTGTCCCAGGCTTGGCCAACGTTACAGTTTTAGCATTACAATCTAAGATTGCAAAATTTGGAGAAAGCCAAGTCATACCCAGAATTACATCGAAATCAACCATTTCTAGGATAATCAAGTCTACATGAGTATTGCTCCCCACAAAAGTCACAACACAAGACCTATACACCTTCTCAACTATCACAGACTCACCCACAGGAGTAGACAAACGAATAGGCATGTCAAGCAAATCACAATGTAAATCAAGACCAGTAGCAAATAAGGAAGATACATATGAAAATGTGGATCCAGGGTCAAATAATACAGAAGCATGCAATCACAAACCAAAAGATTACCTGTGATAACAGCATCAGATGTCTCTGCTTCAGACCTCCTCCGGGAAAGCATAACAATGAGCCCTATCACCTGTCTGCCCGTTTCCCCTACCATGTTGTGCTGCAGTAGCTCCAGCTTGCCGCCACCCCGGCCGAATTGGTGACCACCATTACCTTGGCCAGCACGTCCTCCAGAATGGCGCCTCTCCATGACCACCTCTACCTCTGACTATTGGGGGTCTGTAACTCTGTTTTGGACAATATCTCCTAATATGTCCAGTATCTCCACATCCATAACACTCTCTGGAGTCAAGCATAGGTCTCTGTGAGAATGACGAAGTCTGGGGATAGCCTCCAAACTCAAAGAAATGTTGACTGGTCTGCGATGGACCCCCAGCTACAGCCTGTAGTGAAGACTGAATAGGTCGGGCGGGGTAACCTCCTGAACTCTGCCCTCTGGAGTAAGAACCACTAAACTCACCTCCCTTACGAAACTTCTTAGATGTCGATGCCATGGTGAAGTCGTCTGGCTTCACCCCCTCCACCTCTATCACAAAATCTACCACTTCCTGAAAGGATTTTGCCGCAGCAGCTACCTGTAAGGCTGGGATTTGCAAATTTGTCCTCAATCCCTTCACAAAACGGCGAATCCGCTCTTGTGGACTGAAGCAATGCTGGGTGGCATACCTGGATAGCGCACGAAATTTAGCCTCATAAACAGTAACCGACATCCTGCCTTGCTCTAGGCTCAGGAACTCATCTCTCCTCCTATCCCTCAAAGTCCGGGGGGTATGTACTTCTCCATAAATAGGCTAGAGAATGATGCCCAAGTCATAGGTGGTGCCTGTGCTGGTTGACACTCAACATACGATCGCCACCACATTTTGGCATTTCCCTGAAACTGATAGGTCACAAACTCAACGCCGAATCGTTCTACTATGTCCATCTTATGTAGAAGCTCATGACAATCAACCAGAAAATCATAGGCATCCTCAGATTCAGCACCCTTGAAGACTGGAGGTTTCAACTTCAAGAATTTAGTGAAAAGTTCATGCTGATCACTCATCATTATAGGCCCTATAGTCAATCGAGGAAACGTGCCTACTCCCAATGAGGTATCCATGCGGGGAGCCACAGCAGCTGCATGTTGTACTCCCGAAACCTGAGGTGCTGGTGCAGAAAACTCTGGAGGTGTTTGGCCTTGATCAGATAACCCGCTAAGATAAGCAAGAACCTGGTTAATCATTTTTGGGGTAGGTTGGGATGGTAATTCCTCATCTTGCACTTGCTCATTTTCCCCTTCCTCACCCTCTCTTACTACCTCATCAGTCGGTGGAGGAGTCACCGCCCTGGTACTAGCTGGACCAGGTGTTTGTCCTCTACCTCTAGAGGACGTCCTCCCACGACCTCTACAATGGCCTCTTGCCACTGCTCCTCTTCGAGCTACAGCCCCCAGTGGCTGGCTCAGACTCACCTGTCTTGCCGGTGTTGGTGTTGGCACAGTTGTTGCTCTAGTTCTAGCCATCTGCCAAATAAAGTGAGGATGTCAGATACCAATTTGTATCACCTAGATACCAATTGAATCCAAGTAATAGCACGAAAGAAAGAAAGAATGGAATTTTCCATATGTCCTATAGCCTCTCAAAGAAAAGTAAAGGCGTCCCCCTACCGTTCCTCAAGACTCTACTAGACTCGTTGTTGTGTGATGGCACCCACACTCATCCTACCATGTGAGCGAACCAACAATTCTAAACCCCAACATTTACCAACATTTCAACCATAATGAACAAAATATAATGCGGAAGACTCAAAATCTTATTAATATACTAATAAATAAACATTCTAAAGTTTA
>JAKWJD010000535.1:0-19492 GCA_027705065.1 Solanum peruvianum | reverse complement strand
CAATCTCAGCATAAGGGCATTCTCCATAAGATCCACCTGCTATAGTGTCCAACACTGCTTTATTGTTATCATCTGTCCCCGATAGAAGTATTCTTCAGTGACTCATCATCAATGCGGTGGTTTGGAACACTTCTCAGGAATGAGGTGAATCGATCCCAAGAACTACTAACTGACTCTCCTGGTAGTGCCACAAAGTTGTTCACCCTGTCTTTGTGGTTTAATTTCTTGGAGACTGGATAGTAGCGTGCTAAGAAGACATCCCGTAGTTGATTCCAAGTGAAGATGGAGTTGTATGGGAGCTCAGTGAACCACATAGCAGCCTCTCCTCTCCCGTCAGTGAGAGAGGAAAAACTCTGAGCCCTATCACATCTAGATCCAAATCAGGCCTCCCCACACAACTTTTACACACTGACTTACCTTAGCTATATGGGCATGTGGATCCTCAGAAGGTAGCCCTGAAAACAAACCTCTGGCAGTGAGCATTTGCATCAGACTACTAGTTACCACAAAAGTGTGGCCAGTGGGTAGAGGAGGCAAAACCAGTGGCCCATCTGAATCTGCTATGTTATCATAGCCTCTGTAGTATGCTTGGGGCCGTGGAGCGGGATTCTGTCCCCTCTGTTTGATGTTCACCCGGAGCATCGGGTAACATCTGACCATGAACATCAGCAGGAGCTGGGATGTTCTGGTTTGGGTCCTCATCATTGATTCCCAAATTACGATTCATGTTTCGTAGTGTACGCTCTAGCTCGTGATCGTAGGGAAACAACGGTTCTCTTCCTCTCCGTGTATTTGGCATACAAGGAGGATAGTTCTGAAAAGAAATCAAAAACAATAACACAAAGTAAAATCAAGAAATTATCAACTAAACTATAGTAAGAAGTTCAAGTTAATCTAAAAGCTAAATTCCCCGCAGCGGCGCCAAAATTTGATACGCTCAAACTTACTTCTCAAATGAGAAGTAAAGCGGTCGTGTCAAGTAAATAACCCAACTAGTGAGGTTGGGATCGTTCCCACGAGGAAAATAGTCTAGACTTAACTTTAACCTATATTACTATCGTTTGGTCAATAACTTTCTTGGAAAGTAAAAATATAAAAAGGGGGTTTGTATTACCTATTGAGTAAAAATAACTAATGTAATTGAAAGAGACAGTTGACAGCTTTTAATCTTAGGTTTTAATCAATGAATTAAAGTAACTAGGGTTTACGTGTTCCCCACAGGTTCGTAACTTGATAATTCTAACTATAACAATCCTTTCCTAGTATCTTGCATGCAAAGTGATAAGTTATGTATTTCTAAATCCTTGTCCGGCATCTAGAAAATCTCACTCCGCACCTTGGTCCGGCTACGTGTGTTGCTTTCCTAACCCTTATCTTTACCTCATATTAAGCATCGTATTCAATTTTGACTAAGTTATTACCTCGTACCAATCAATACTAGCCTATTAGATAGTATACACTAAATCTATGTTAATAATTCTTTTCCTATTATCTACCTCCTTGGTCCGGCAAGTAGCATTAAGGCTAGTTCTAACGTTGATCATCCGTTAAAAAGACTTCTAAGCGAAAGAATTATTAATACATGCAAGACACTATTCTAGAATTGTTATTTTAGTTAGGGTTTATCTCATTATTTGCCTATGGTTCCCACAACCCTAGTTATGGAGTTTAGTTCCTCATAGCCATAAACACAATATTCAAATATGTTAAACAAAGTTCATGTACTTACTTAATGAGAAAGAATAAAGTCCGAAATTTGCTTGATTAATCACCAAAAACACTTGTATCAATCTCCAATAATCAAACACTCAAAAACACAAAGTTTAATAACAGGTCTCTATATGGAATTTTTTAATCAAAGAGTCTAACCTCAAAAACGAGGTTTTTCGAACTATTTATAAAAATAAAAAAACCTAATTAAACAAGGATTCTAATTTCTGGAAATCTGCCAAAACGCGGCTGGGTCGACGGACCACGCGACGGACCGTCGTGGTCATGACGGACCGTCGTGGGCTCCGTCGTCCCACACTTGTCCAATTTTCTCAGCTGCTTTCTTCATTCCCCTCGACGGCAAGTGTGACGGACCGTCATAGGCACGACGGTCCGTCGAGGGTCTTCGTTTCAAAATACTTCAACTCTTGGAATCTGGGTACTGGGATCACTTCTCTGATCTTCACGACGGACCTGCAGGACGGACCGTCATAGCCATGACGGACCGTCACAAGCTTCGTAATCCCACACTTGGTCAGACTTCCCCATCTTCCCTCAGCAGCTTCTCTACGCTGCCACCTACGGACCGTCGCAAGCACGACGGACCGTCATAAGCTCCGTAGGTGGTCTTCTCTGCATTTTTCGCTCAAAATCTCCGCATTCAGCTTTAGACAGATTTCCTGCAAAACAAAGAAAAACTTATATCAAAATTAGCACAAAAAGGCTTTCGGACACACTAAACTTAAGGAAAAGTATTAATTATACCGTGAAACCACGGTATATCAGGAAACATGCAGATTAATCAAAAGAAACTTATATAATCTATTATTAAGCACCTGGACGGAAATATTATTGATGATCCAATTTTTTCTTTTTTGTTCAAATGTATGTGTATGCAATGTAGTGTATATTTTTGGTACAATCTCATTCTGCAACCAAAACAATACTTATGAAATTGAATTTATCAAATTCAATTTCAAAAGGTAATTATCTAGACAAAGTGGGGAGTATCATTTTGTGTCATCAAGTGGTACACAATGTATTGGAGCATCAATATCATATATTATAGAAGATCAACACAATACTATAAAGTGTGTTTCTTCTACTTCTATCTAAAAGGCTAGCTCAGACCTAGCTATAATTGTTTCTAATGTATTTGTACAGTTAATTTGAATGAAACTCTAGAATTCTCTATTTACATATATATATATATATATATATATATATATATATTATATATATATATATATATATATATTATATATATATACACACACACACACAAACACTTCCTTGGACTATTTTTTTGTTGTGCTAAGGGTTATCAGAAAAAATACTCTACCTCAAATGTAATGAAAAGTTTTCTATTCATTTATTCTTTGCATGCCCCATTTCGTCAGACTACACTAGAATATATATATATATTATATATATATTATATATATATATTATTTATATAATATATAGATATATATATATATATAATATATATATATATATATATATATATATATATATATATACCACACACACACTGTCACGACCCAAAATGGACGTGATGGCACTCGTCTTATCCCACCAAGACAAGTAAGCCTAAACTCAACTACTACAATAAAATGCGGAAATTTACTATCAACTTACATTATACCCCAAAACCTGGTTGTCACATGTACAAGCCTCTAAAGTATTACAATCGGATCAAAAGAAAATATAAGTCTTATATGATATGTTTCTAGAGTAGAACAAAATCATAAACAAGAGTAAGGAGGGATGCTAACATGACCAACAACTACCTCACAAAATCTCCAGGAAGCCTCGGAAAAGAAAAGAATATATCATAAAAGTCTGGGCTAGTAACCTACAAAAATTTGTAGAAGCAAGGGGTGAGTACCAAACCACACGGTACTCAGCAAGTAAACCTCTAAACACAAGCTAAGGGGATGAAATACGGGTACTCCTACCACCCCCAACCGAACCTCCACAACTACAACATGCATAAACATCAGTCCAACCTAACAACTCACAGTTTACATAGAACGTAACTCAACAAAAACATTTAGACAAATTACATATCCTCTACAACAACACTTCAACAAATTACATATCCTCAACAACAACACTTCAACCAATTATATATCCTCAACATCAAGCTCAGTATTAATCAATCACAGTTCCGCAGAAAGGCAATCAGAAGATCAGCAAAACACAATATCAAGTTCACCAATGATAAGTATGTGTAATGCAATGTCAAGTATATGAGATGCATGTCTGAACTAGTGATACACACCCGTTGTCTCTCAGTCCGGGACCCATGGGGGACATATCTGTCCATGCATCTGTCGCGGCGCACGACACGACCCTCGATAATAGTAACCATCGCGGCGCGCGATACGTCCCTCGAAATATAGTATCCATCGCGGCGCGCGATAAATCCCTCGAAATATAGTATCCATCGCGGCGCGCGATACGTTCCTCGAAATGGTACATCCTCTTTAGTACCCATTCTTTCTCAATGCACATAACACTTGTCACAACCAATGCCTCAGAATAATGCAGATGACAAGTTCACACAAATAATGATGAGATGACCATTTTCATAACATTGCACAGTTCACAACCAGACAAACATGAAGTTACATCAACAATGATTCAACAAGACTTCAACCCTTTCTCAACACAACACACATAAACATTAATCACATTGCCTTTGTTATCCCCATTCTTTTCATCATTAGAATTAGTCAATGTGGGCAAGTCAACCCATCACCAATCCCGTTACTTCCAAACATATACCACAAGGACATACACGCATTTCATACACTTAACAAGAGTTTAGAAATCTACTTGCCTCAAATAGTCGAACAATGATTCAAAACTTGAGCCTTCCTCTTTTGGTTGACTTCCAAACCAATAAAATCTATTCAAATAAATAACCACAATATTATTTTGAAACTAACAACATTAATATTGCTATATCTCTAGCTTAGACCCAAAACTCATCCAAATTTATAATAAATTTCTAAATCTTTATTCCACCAATTAATCAAATCTCATATTTTCTGAATTTCAAGTTTAGGGTTAAATCTTAATTCTCCGAATAACATAATTATAATGATTTTTATATACCATAATGCACCCACTATTTAACACATATCTCAATATATCAAAACTTGAATCCTAATATGACAATCAAATGAAAATAATTAAAGCTAAAACTAACTGCCCAACACATCAATGGCGGACTACAAAACTATCTGCTGAAACCACTTATTTTCAATGTTCCAATTCATATTTATCGTTCCACTATTAATAATCCAAATCTTGGAGTAATCATTGTCCAATGATTAGGACTAATCATTGTCCAATGATTGAACCATAATGCTTATACACATTTATAACCCAAGTTCACAATTATTAGTTATAATATACACGTTTTAACCTAAAAATCTATTCCTAGTTACACAAAAATTTAATAGAAAGGATAAGAATAATTACGTTGATATCTCGTGATAAAAATATCGTTGTTTCTCCTCCTTTTTCCTTTTCTTTTCTCCTTTTTTTTTCTTTCTTTATCTGGTTTTTTTTTTTTTGTTTGTTTCTGTTCATTCTTTTTTTCTTTAAGCCGTGCGGCTTTTCAATATTCTAGGGCACTTTGCCCCCCTTTTTTTTATTTTTTTTTATTTTATTCATTTATTTAATAATAATTCCTTTTCTATTTTTTTCTATTTTCTTTTAATTATTTTTTTTTAGCAATAAAATAATCTTTTATTAAATCTAAAATCATGTCGCTCATTGTTACAAGTCATATAAATTATTTATAAAATCTACTAAAACGTTAATATAAAAATAATAGTTTGAATTTCTAAAACGACTAAGAGGGTCGTTACATTATCCACCACTAAAAATCATGTTCGTCCTCGAACATAAAAATGGAGAAGGAAGAATTATTGACGTTATCAAAAATCTATGCATGATCTTCCAGAGTCGTTGTTCATATCTCCATGAAAGCTTATCTTTAACACCATTCTATCAAGACTAACTACCAAGAACTGAACTATAGAGAATTTGACAGATCTACATATCAGAAGTGATTGTCAAGCTACATACTAACCCATGAACCGAATCTAAACTGAAACCCCTTGGACCATAACACAATAATCATGACAAATCCTTTCTCACATAGCAAAGATAACGTTCTATTGATACTAGCTACAACCAGAAGTGAACCTGAACCAATCATCACATACTCATAGTGCACAAACCATCACACATGTTATAATGATTCGCTTTTCAGAACACAATCTTTTTACAAGTTTAAGTTATAAAAATCTGATCTTTAGACTTCGGGTATCCATCAAATAAGAACCAGATAAAGTAAGCACCCAACCAGTGGTACACTCTAGGATGCAAAACCATTAACAACATTGTCAGATAACTGTAACACTTCATGTAAGCTCCTCTATAATTTATTTATTTTCATACGCAATGGCGTGCATGTAAAACCAATAGTATTCTTCTACTTTCTCAAACAACACCAAATATGCCATGACTGAAATGATCAAGTCTGCCCAAGGATGTCACTCTACCATGAGAACAATCATAAGATCGGTACACCCGATCCACCACTAGAAATTCACCCGTAAATATGAAAACATGTATTTGTGTAGGTAGCAAATCACACTCTAAACCATATCCAATACGAAGTAGATGGTCATATAAGAATTTATAAAATCAGAGTCGAATAAGACTAGATACTTCTTTTATAGTGCCCATATCAAACATTTGCATTTATTTGACTCTATCTCTTTAATTTTCTAGTTACCCCAATCACAAATTAGTCTCGATTATAATTTCTCACATACTTGTTTTATCGAACCACAACTGCTCTTTACAATACTTCACTAAGGTCAACACTTTTAATTCTAAAAGAACTTCATAGTCGCACCAACCATTATCTTATTCTCAAATCGTCACTAGTATTAAATCTTCTTAACAAACCACATTATTTCCTCCAAATTTTCAAACTATGGCTACCTCTCTTTCTTTTTAAGCGTTCTGTGAAAGATACGCATCACACATAAGACTGATAGAACTACTTCCAAGTCTAATAATACTTTCATCGAGGTAAAATAATTGAAGCACACCCAACGCTACTCTACCCATTTCAACTAATATACAAAACAATCATATATCTTATATCAACACTAAAATAAAATTGATCACTCAATTTACTCAGTATACCATAAGCTCATTACCTCTGATCACCATCAAATGTCAATCTAACAGATCATAATAGTTTGTGTTGGCCCATCAACAAAGTAATTTCAATCTCCTTGAAATCCTCATTAATAATATAAAATTGTAGGTCCACACTGTTTAACATCCATTTGTTACTTAATCACATTCTGAACAATCTATCTCTACATAACCATGTATAATCTTCCATACGTCATTTATTGTAACCTAATCAAAACTTAATATTTAGAAAAGTTAATAATAAACCCATAGTAAGTAGGTGCCGAACTAGTTCACATCTCATAGTCATATATAAACTCAAAGGCGAAATCACTACAACCATCACCTCCGAATCCAATGTTTGTACGAGAGAACTTATTGTTCCTTTGCCTTTCTTAAATCTTTCCACGACGGAAATTTCAAATAACTTTAACTTTTCAATACACCATAATTTTTCTCCTTTTTGCTAACTCACTTACCAGTCTTATATAAAAAATTTTTGGCCAACAATATGGGAAACCTTAGGTATAACAATCAAAAGTAACCAAATGTACTACTCAATTTTAAGTCCTTTTAAATGCTTCATACTCAATGTGATCGATCATTTCTTACCTTACCAATTCATACCTTGACAAGATACACTATCACAAATCTAAACTCACCATGTAAACTTGATGTTTCGATCCGAACCATGTAACACAATCTCATTATCTTACAACATTAGCTCATACC
Organism: Solanum peruvianum; assembly: GCA_027705065.1. Taxonomy (NCBI): domain Eukaryota; kingdom Viridiplantae; phylum Streptophyta; class Magnoliopsida; order Solanales; family Solanaceae; genus Solanum; species Solanum peruvianum. The sequence goes on along the minus strand of JAKWJD010000535.1, from coordinate 11,815 downwards.
TTAAAAAAATTTACTTAACGTATTTTAGCTTATCATTGATCGCCTCTTCATTGACCCTACCACATCTTTTTCTAAAAATCTTATCATACTCCTTATCAAACTCAAAACCACAAAAGAACTAATTATCATACTCGAGATGAACGACCGTTCACTCCTTTCTCAAGATTTATCCAATAGTTTTTAACTAATCTGATGATCTTGTGACACTATATATTACCATACTCAAAGAACATATGGGTGAAATCATGTGTCTCTAAATCCAATTCTCAACCCATGTGAATATACCTCTTTAGCACTTGTAGTCAGAGAATATTTCTCACTCTCACCTCTTTCCGAAAGCTACACTATATTTCACTACTTCATTTTTTTTTAATTGTGACACTAGTTCCTTTAAATCTATCCGAGCGGTGTTTCAACACCTCCTACAACTTTTCTTGCAACCACACTACTCACCAAACAATAGCAAATCATAACATTAGATACTTGCAAGTTGTCATTACCATACAAAATACATTTAGCCAACAATCTTTATCATATAGTTGCATCCTCATAACAATCCATCACGAACTCTTATTATCACTATGCCTAGTTAGCCCTTGACTTCACCACAAAGTCAACCTCATCATCGGCCTGAAATCTCAATACAACTAGATCAATCAAATTCAAAAGACTAACTCAATTTTATATGTACTTTTGTACTAAAATTCTCAATTACCTTCACACAAGGATACTCGTTAAGACTTCCTCTACCTATAAGCTGATATCCTAATATCGATTCACTTTCATGAAGCTTACGATCATATCACCACTCATTTAAAATTCTCGAGATACACTTTGCAACCTAAACACATCAATATCGTACCAAAGATCCACCACTAAAAGCTTTCTTATAAATGATGCTTAACTCAAATATCCATAGTAGCAAACCAGTTGATTTCTCAAATGTTAATGCAATATCAAACTCATTGTGCAATCATGTGATACAACTTATAATTCCTTTTTGTAGTTAGTATTCACACTTAACAATCAACATATCTATTTTCAGATACCACTAATACCATATCGTGAAAGTCCATTACATCCACCACTAAAACACATCATACCTATCGAGAAGATTGTACCCAAATAGCCGACACATTTTTTGTCCGTTAAGTAACTATAATAAACTACTAAATTCAACTAGTCACTCATCCAAAGTGATAGACATTCCTTTGTAGATCAGGTCCATAGCAAAGTAAACACAATCCATAACACTATTCAAGTAGGAATTGGTATTATTTAATAGTCATATCATAACCCTCTTTGGTATATACTGAATCTATGAAACTACAATAGAGATTTCGACCTCATCATTCACTAAGTAGCTCATATATGTTATGAACTTTTTACAAAATATAGCTTCGAAAGCTATATTCCCATTATCTAACCATCCCTTTAGTCGTTATACCTCCCCTTATTAAACCGCTCTAAATATTGCATATATCACACAAGTAATATGCACTAGGGTAACTAACCTTACACAACCCCTTTAAAGTTTTTTAAACATTCTAAATCCAACCACACATATGTTCCATAAATATATCACCATACCTAAGTACCAGATCTAACATCCCAATCATACACGACACCAACTACTAACATGAGAAACTATGCATGAGTCACCACATAATGAGAGGGAATGGAATGAAACGAAAAGAATAAAATCAGACCAAGTACGCACGATAGGGTTTCAAAAAGTGAAGATTTTTTCCTAAAAGTCACCATAGCTTCTCGAAGATAAGTACAGACGTCTCCGTACAGATCCTCGAGACTCTACTTAGACTCGACTTGTATACACGTGAGACCTATGAACCTGGGGCTCTGATACCATTTTGTCACGACCCAAAAATGGACGTGATGGCACTCGTCTTATCCCACCAAGACAGGTAAGCCTAAAACTCAACTACTACAATAAAAATACGGAAAATTTACTATCAACTTACATTATACCCCAAAACCTGGTTGTCACATGTACAAGCCTCTAAAGTATTACAATCGGATCAAAAGAAAAATAAGTCTCATATGATATTGTTTCTAGAGTAGAACAAAATCATAAACAAGAGTAAGGAGGGATGCTGAGATGACCAACAACTACCTCACAAAATCTCCAGGAAGCCTCGGAAAAGAAAAGAATATATCATCATAAAAGTCCGGGCTAGTAACCTACAAAAATTTGTAGAAGCAAGGGGTGAGTACCAAACCACATGGTACTCAGCAAGTAAACCTCTAAACACAAGCTAAGGGTATGAAATACGGGTACTCCTACCACCCCCAACCGAACCTCCACAACTACAACATGCATAAACATCAGCCCAACCTAACAACTCACAGTTTACATAGAACGTAACTCAACAAAAACATTTAGACAAATTACATATCCTCTACAACAACACTTCAACAAATTACATATCCTCAACAACAACACTTCAACAAATTATATATCCTCAACATCAAGCTCAGTATTAATCAATCACAAGTTCCGCAGAAAGGCAATCAGAAGATCAGCAAAACACAATATCAAGTTCACCAATGATAAGTATGTGTAATGCAATGTCAAGTATAATGATGCATGTCTGAACTAGTGATACACACCCGTTGTCTCTCAGTCCGGGACCCATGGGGGACATATCTGTCCATGCATCTGTCGCGGCGCACGACACGACCCTCGATAATAGTAACCATCGCGGCGCGCGATACGTCCCTCGAAATATAGTATCCATCGCGGCGCGCGATAAATCCCTCGAAATATAGTATCCATCGCGGCGCGCGATACGTTCCTCGAAATGGTACATCCTCTTTAGTACCCATTCTTTCTCAATGCACATAACACTTGTCACAACCAATGCCTCAGAATAATGCAGATGACAAGTTCACACAAATAATGATGAGATGACCATTTTCATAACATTGCACAGTTCACAACCAGACAAACATGAAGTTACATCAACAATGATTCAACAAGACTTCAACCCTTTCTCAACACAACACACATAAACAATTAATCACATTGCCTTTTGTTATCCCCATTCTTTTCATCATTAGAATTAGTCAATGTGGGCAAGTCAACCCATCACCAATCCCGTTACTTCCAAACATATACCACAAGGACATACACGCATTTCATACACTTAACAAGAGTTTAGAAATCTACTTGCCTCAAATAGTCGAACAATGACTCCAAAACTTGAGCCTTCCTCTTTTGGTTGACTTCCAAACCAATAAAATCTATTCAAATAAATAACCACAATATGATTTTGAAACTAACAACATTAATATTGCTATATCTCTAGCTTAGACCCAAAACTCATCCCAATTTATAATAAAATTTCTAAATCTTTATTCCAACCAATTAATCAAATCTCATATTTTTTGAATTTCAAGTTTAGGGTTAAATCTTAATTCTCCTAATAACATAATTATAATGATTTTTATATATCATAATGCACCCACTATTTAACACATATCTCAATATATCAAAACTTGAATCCTAATATGACAATCAAATGAAAATAATTAAAGCCGAAACTAACTGCCCAACACATCAATGGCGGACTACAAAACTATCTGCTGAAACCACTTATTTTCAATGTTCCAATTCATATTTATCGTTCCACTATTAATAATCCTAATCTTGGAGTAATCATTGTCCAATGATTAGGACTAATCATTGTCCAATGATTGAACCATAATGCTTATACACATTTATAACCCCAAGTTCACATATTAGTATAAATTATACACGTTTTAACCTAAAAATCTATTCCTACTTACACAAAAATTTAATAGAAAGGATAAGAATAATTACCTTGATATCTCGATATAAAAATATCGTTGTTTCTCCTCCTTTTTCCTTTTCTTTTCTCCCTTTTTTTTCTTTTCTTTATCTGCGTTTTTTTTTGTTTGTTTCTGTTCATTTTTTTTTCTTATAAGCCGTGCGGCTTTTCAATATTCTAGGGCACTTTGCCCCCCTTTTTTTTTATTTTTTATTTTTATTTTTTTTCATTTATTTAATTAATTCCTTTTCTATTTTTTTTTCTATTTTTCTTTTAATTGTTTTTTTTTAGCAATAAAATGATCTTTTATTAAATCTAAAATCATGTCACTCATTGTTACAAGTCATATAAATTATTATAAAATCTACTAAAACGTTAATATAAAAATAATAGTTTGAATTTCTAAAACGACTAAGAGGGTCGTTACACACACTTCCTTGGACTATTTTTTTGTTGTGCTAAGGGTTTATCAGAAAAACAACTCTACCTCAAATGTAATGAAAAGTTTTTTATTACATTTATTCTTTGCATGCCCCATTTCGTCAGACTACACTAGGTTTGTTGTCTGTTATTACTATTCTTAAGTAGTACTAGTAATATTATTCACATGACATAATTAAATATTGTTGTGATACATATCATATCTTTAACTTTATAGAAAAAAAAATTTCTTGTTATCAAAAAAGAATTAATATTAAAAAAAATTTAGGTATTCATCAAAATATTTTCAAATATGTATTAAAAGGTATAAAAAAAAACACTTATAATTGTAGAAATTTTTTCAAAGAAAACCTGGAAAAAATCAGTGTTTGCTTTTTCCAGTGCAACAAAAGATATCGAAACGTCTATTAATGTTGCATCCTCATGACAGTCAACTTGGTACTGCTCATCAATATTCTATTCGAAAGTATGAATATTTATTAAAATGAATAATTGTGTGGAGTAATTGAGAATACTTTAAAAAAAATCAAAATCATTCGCTTTCTAGGAATTTACATACACAAGCACAAGCAGAAGTACAGACACACACATGCACATGCACACGCACACGCACACCGCACACACATGCACACCCCATGCACACCCACACGCATGCACAGAAACGCGCACATACACACACACACACGCACGCATGCATGTACGCTCGCACGCACGCAAACACACGCCCGCACGCACACACGCCCGCACGCACGTCCGCCCGCCCGCCCGCACATCCAGTTATGTTGCATTCTCCTCACCATCAACTTGGTACTGCTTATCCATATTCTATTTGAAAGTATGAAAAATTAATTAGATATTTTCTAATATGAATAATTGTGCGGAGTAATTGAGAAGACTCTAAAAAAAATCAGAATCGCACGCTTGCTAGGAATTTATACACACGCGCACACACACAAATTATATATATATGCACAAATACACTTCTTTTGACTATTTTTTTGTTGAGCTAAGGATTTATCAGAAACAACAACGCTACCTCAAAGGTACTGATATGGTTTGTGTACAGTTTATTCTTCTCATACCTGATTTGGTCGAATTCACTAGGTTTCTGTTATTTATTATTATCACTATTATTTTACATGACATACCTAAAATATTGTTTTCATACAGATCATATTTTTTAACTTGATAGAAGAACATTTTCATATTTTCAAAAAACAATATTTATCTTTAAAGTTTTGTTGAATTCATCAAAAGATTTTGTATATGTATTATATGGAACAAAAACAAACAAATTATTATTAGAGAAACTTTTCCAAGACGAATCTGCGAAAATTAAGCTTTTATTTTCCAGTGCAATAAAATACGGAACGTCTATTATTATTGCATCCTCATCACTATCAACTCGGTACTGCTTGTCCATATTCTAGTGGAAAGTATGAAAAAAGATAAATAGATATTTTGTAAAATGGTAAATTGTGTGGAGTAATTGAGAAGACATTAAAAAAGATCAAAATTGGTCGCTTGCTAGAAATTTACACACTCACGTCGGTGCACACACAGGCACATGCACATGCACACGCAGCGCACGCGCACACACACACACATTTATATGTGTGTGTGTGTGTATATATAATATATATATATATATATATATATATTATAATATATATATATATATATATATATGACCACAAATGTTATGCATTTTGTGACATGATCAATGATGTTAGTGGTTATGCATCTCTTAAGATCAGTAAATATTTGATGCGAGATTAAAGATTCATCCTATATAGAATTTTATTCTATCTAAATTTATATTTTTGGTGAAAACTATATTAAAAGGATTATATTTCTAAGGGAATTGTGAAATTGAGAGATGGACATTATAAGTCGTCTTATATTTTAGCAATCAAATATTATTTCACAATATTAATATAAAATGTTTATTCAATGATTCATGCACAACCTATCATTCAATTATCCATTCGAATGTTCATGTCTTAGATATAATCATTAAAATTAAATGAGACGTTAAACTTGTTAGAGAATTTCTAATACTACTACTACTATTTTCTATATGTATTTGAGTTACTATATTACTTTTATTATTATTAATTTCACTATAGCTTGATTAGTTTAGTTTAAGTACCGAAATGAGGATTCACATAGCCATTTTTATTTTTATTTTGGATTGAAATATAGTTAAATGTTTCATTGATGTTTTTTTTGTTATGCGACTTAGATATTTAGCTTGAGAATTTTTTTATCACTCTTCCACAAGATAAATAATATTAAAAAGTTATTGCTGAACAAATCAAAAGATTTGTGTATGTGTCTTATTAGAAAAAAGATTAAATACCTTATAAGAAGCATACTAAAAAGAAAGGATTTTTCAAAGCTTACCAATGAGAGACCAGTTTGTGGTGCAATAGAAGATAGAGGAATTGCCATTATTGCGTCTGTACGATTAATTTTGTGATGCTTATCCATTTTCTAGAAGAAAATATAGAATAAAAAAGTTATTACCAAGTAGATCAAAAAATTTGTGTACATGTATTAACAGAAAAAATGTAAACACCTTATAATAGGTACGTTAAAATATAGAGATAAATTTTCAAAGCTTACCAATGAGATACCACCTTGTGGTGCAATAGAAGATATGGAGATAGCCATTATTGCATTTCTACGATCAACTTTATGGTGCTTATTCATTTTCTAGCAGAAAATATGACATTAATTGAAGTTGTAGAATATCAAAGATAAAGAAACAGAGGTTTTTCCATAAGTCTTATGATTTCAATAACAAGGGAAATAATTTTCTTGAGAAAATAAACTTCATAATAACTTTTCTAGCATCTTCACATAATAAAAAAATTTTACTTTCTATTCTTGAAAGATATTATAGTTTAAATAGTCACACAAACTAATTTATATTTTAATATATTTATCTATAACGTAGATTGACGAGAGTAATAATAGTAAGTTGAGTGCTTTATGTCAATTCAATGTTTGTTCAATTTTCATCAAATTTACCATGTTTAGTTTTTAGGCGTTTAGGCATGCAATTTGATCTTGTAATTTTTAATTATTAAATGAAAATAAGCATTTGGATAAGTGATTTCATCTCGTGATTTTAAATTATGAGATGAAATCTTAAATTCTCCAAAAAAAAAAACTTGCTTTGAGAATTTAGTATCATGATTTAAGATTTTTCAAATACAAAAATTGACCCACAAAGTTATATTTTATATATCAAAAGGAATTATATAACCATATTATTATTTGCGAGAATACGAAAGAACTGGTGAAATATTTACAAACGTGATCATGATGGTATAATTACTAATTATATTGACCATGGTAAATTTATTAAAGAGTACTTGAACAAAATTAAAGTTTACTACAATTCATTATTAATGTTACCTTTTCATTGAATAAAATTAAAGTTTGATCAATAAATATTGTATTTTTAAAATAACTTTTGTATAGTGTATTTTTTTTTGTCATGAACTTTCTTATTTGGTATGATTGTAAAAATAAGAATTTGGTCACTTTTTACAGTTTTCATAACATACGGTTAGTTTATATTTATGAGCCAAAAATACAATATAAAAATTCAAATTTCATGTAGAGATAAAGTTTGAACTTGATGTAGTAGTATCATTTCACCTAACATGGTTGTTAATGAATCTAATATTTATTGTACGTCTATAAAGGATTCAAAAGACTTCCATATGTGGAAATTTTAATTAAGGGTAGATGTTTTATTTCCTTCATAGCCACACAGGTTGTGTACCGAGGTCATACAATAGTAATTTCTAAGTCATGTATGGTTTTAATTTAAAATATTTATATATTTTTAACACTTGAATAAAAATTCATTCTCAAAATTAAAATCTTCATGCATTGTAGACATAAATTTTATAATAATTATTCATTGTGTTGAATTTTTTGTTGACATATTTTAGGATACGCATAATCCCTTTTAGTTTAGAAGACCTTTCGTACAAATAGATTTGAAAAAGAAATATATTGTCCTTCTAGAATTTGGAGAACCTTTTCTTTATAGGATCGGGAGAACTAGAATTTATATATAGAGATACAGTTGGAGATTATAAAGCATGGTACACAACACAATGTAGTCCTAAATGGTTGAGAAGAATGCAAGGAAAACACTTCTTCTTTTCTTTCATAGTGGAAAACATCTTTGCTTTCTTCTGATAGGATTAGGCTTAGCTAATGCTTGTTAAATCCTTGTATTATTTTTTCTTCTCAATTAATTTTTGGTGATTGTGAGGTAGTTAGTCGACAATATTCTCAAAAAAGTAAATAATGTCATATGGATTTAAATTATCTCGAAAAACCTATTATTGTTACATGAATGTAGAACTTAACTAAAAAAGGCACAAAAGAGAATATAATTTAAACTTATTAAATAACCTTTAAAATTATTATTTGAAATATGGTAATCATATACTCCTTGTGTTATATTTTATATGACACATTTTTCTTAATCATTTTAAAAAGATAACAAATGTCCTTATTTTGAAAATATTAATTAGACTATTTACCTATTACCATGTTGGTTTCCTTATTTGGCAAAATATTCATAAAGGTACTCTTATGTTTAAAACTTCATATTTTTAAGGTTTAGTTTGGAACATATATATCAAAGCATTTCCATATATATGTACAATTAAAATACATCATATAAATTGAAACGGAAAAAGTATGTATTTAACTTATTGTTAGATGTATGACATATTTAAATAATGTTGTTGTGATACAAGTCATGTGTTTTAGATATAGAGAAGAATATTGTTCTTTATTTCATCATACAATCAACATTAAAAGTTATTCAAGAATCCATCAAAATATTTTTGTACATGACTTGAAAGAAAATAAACTAAAAACATTATAATTAGACAACTTTTTAAAAGGGTTATCTCTAAAACATCGACTTTTGATTCATCATGTGTGATAATTGGAACTTCCATTAATATTGAATCCTTATCATGACATGCTTTACGTTGCATATCCATATTCTAAAAGACAATATGAAAAAATAGTTAATATTTAGTAAAACAAAAATTGTGTGAAATAGTGGAAGGATTTCTAAAAGAGATAAAAATTGCTTGCTTGATACTTATTTGTGTGGATGTATCAAGTAACTATTAAGAACATAATCTAATAGATAGAATACTCAATATATAAAAGAAAAGGATGACTTTTCATCAATTGTATGCACTTTGTAAGAAGATACATAATGGTCGTGGTCATGCAACTCTTAAGATTACTAAATACAAGATAAATAGTTTTATCCTATAGGAACATGTAGCTGGTCTCCTGCTTTGACTGCGATTCATAATCTACCCAAAAACCCTAAGGACAAGGTATAGCTTATCTAGTGTAGACCCCGTCAATATATTTTTGTGCATATCTCAAAAGGACGAAAACTAACACCTTGTAATTGGATTTCTAAAGCTTACCTCAACAACATCAATTTTTGATTGTAGAGGTTCAAGTAAAGATATGAAAACTTCATCAACGTTGCATCTATATCTCCAACTTTGTACTGCTTATCCTTATCCAAGTTGCAAATATGAAAAATATAGTTAAAACAGTTGTAAATTAAAAACTTGTATGAAGTGATGAAGATGGTTTACAAAAAATGTGACTACTCACTTACTATGTTTCATATAATATTTTAAGAACTAAATTGAAGTGATACAATACTAAAAAACAAATCACTTAAGAAAAAGTGTATTCTTCAATAGTATACATTATGTAACAAGATCAATGATGGTTGTGGTCTTGCATATCTTAAGCTTCACTAAAATCATTGAAGTTGTGACAAAAAATCATCCTAAGCTCAATTTTGAACTATCCAAAAAAGTTAAATATTTTTAGGTCAAATTAATTTTTAAAGTTTCTTTGTTTAATGAAATTGTTAAATTTCACTACAAACTCTATTGCATATTAAATGAATCCTCACATTTGTAACAATTATTTCTCATGTAGTTTGGTCAAATCTAAGAGGGTCGATCTCATCTATTCTGAGTTAGATTTACAGGAAATTAAATACTTAAATTGAAAAAATGAAATGAAATGACTAGATTAAAAACAAAAATCATGAAAAATTTAAATCCATTTGACTTGTGCAAGTGATAGATATTTCAGACTGAAAAACTACTATGTTATTCGTTGCAGTGATTTGTTAATGATTCTATCTAGTTATTATTATTATCATGATCCTGCCTATCTAAAAACATGTATGCATACTTTAAAAAATGTTAAATATGAAATAATTATTTGAGATAGTTTGGTCATGCCATAGGTTGAGACGATGAAAAACAGAGGTATTAAATAGTTTAACAAAGTAGGTTTTCTATAAGGACTTCTCATTTTTTAGATAAGGCATATTTAACTGATGATATTGCACAATATAGAAAAAATATGTACGGGGATATCTATACTAGTAAGTATTTGTATTTATGTCTCATATGTTCGCATTAATAAAGATTTATATTTTAATCTTTCATACATAAACTATTAAATTTCTATGTTTATAGGTTTGAACCTTAATAATCAACTAAATTTTGTTATGATACTGCCATTTATTGAGTCTGGATAGGCATAAATGATTAGATAACTGAATGTCATATAGTTAACATGTATGTTTAAAGGTTTATAGAAATATTATAGTTCATTTATTCAAACCATTCACTACTAACACCATACTCCATCTTTATCAATCATCATCATCACTGTTTATCATTTACAATCATTACCAACATCAACTACCACCATAATCAATTACTACAATCATCAACAAAAAATAACTTCAAATATTTAACTTATTTAAATTTGTCTAAGTATTTATATGTTGTTGTTATGAAATGATTAAATATTTTATGTATAGAGAAGAACATTTTATTTTCTTTTATAACACAATTATCATAAAAAAGTTGTTCATGCATCTATCAAAAAATATTGCATATGGCTTATAAGGAAAAATTAAGCACCTTATAAGTAGAGATATTTTTTAAAAACTTACCTCTAAATCATTCATTCACATTGCATCTTCGTTCCCACAAACTTTGTGCAGATTATTGATATTCTAGTAGGTAAAAAAAACATAGAAAGATCTTTTGTAAGATAGAAATATTTTGTGAAGTAATAGCAAAAGTTTTTATAGAAGGATGAAACCTTGTATCTTCTAGAAAATTATATTTATGTGTCAAGTAATATCATAAGAACATAATGAAAGTGCTAGAATACCCACACAAAAAAGTCAAAGAAAAAGATGTTTTTATCAATATATACAATCAGTAACAACAATAATTATCGTTGTGGTCATGCATCTCAATAATTTACCAAGTAAATTGGATGTGTTATACAAAAAGAAAGCCTTAATCAACTTTCTTTGGAAAAAAACTATCAATTTTGAAAAAAATTAATTTTTTTAGTCTCTCTCTTTTTAAGAAAATTTTAAAGGCGCTCACAACCTCTAGATCTATTACAATTTAAATTAATTTTCACCCATAACCATATTTATT
>JAKWJD010000534.1:0-19685 GCA_027705065.1 Solanum peruvianum | reverse complement strand
TACAACTAATTAGGGTAAAAGAAAGAGGGTTTGAATAAGAAAAATAGAAAGAACAAAGAGAGGGAAGGAGAACGAATTGAGAGAGGAGAAACGAGAAGAAGAACAAGGCTTTGGGAAATTCTTGCTTGATCACTAGTCTTCGGTGAGTAGGTTATGGTTTCTCTCTACGATATTCGTAGTAAAACTCTTAATAGCGAATGATATTTATTGATAATATTGTAAACCCTGCTATGTGCCTTATTTGTATGCTTGCATGAATGTGATTATATAATGGGAATTATATTAAGAATGATGAAGCTATTGAATCCCAAATCTTGATAAAAACTAATCTCTTGTTAATGATGAGGCCTTGTATAAAAGAGGCGTGATTAACTAAAGTAATGGGATTGATGATGCCTTGGTAAGAAGAAGGCTTGATGAATTGATAGAGGAGATTAGGGGATCGGAGTGTCACGTTTCGACACATAGAATTAAGGGATCAGGTGTCACGAACCGACACGTAGTATAGGGGATCGGGTGTCACGAACCGACAAGTAGATTTAGGAGATCGGGTGTCACAAACCGACACGTAGATTTAGGGGATCGGGTGTCACGAACCGACAGGTAGATTTAGGGGATCGGGTGTCACGAACCGACACTTAGATTTAGGGGATCGGAGTGTCACGTTCCGACACATAGTAGTAGGGGATCGGAGTGTCACGTACCGACACAAGAGGAATATGGATAATGAATCTTGAAAGATGCTTAATCTAATGAATCTAATTCCCAAATGAGTATGGTATTGAGGCATGAGTCCTCATGTGTGAACTTGACGGTAATTGTTAATGATATAGTACTTGTTGTTGCTACATGTTGAGTATCATAGTTTATTTTATAATATTACTTGATATATATTGTCTTCTATTTTAAGTTGGCTGATGATATCTACTCAGTACCCGTGTTTTGTACTGACCTCTACTTTTATGTTTTCTTCTTTGTTATTTGTGGAATGCAGCAAACGTGCCATCGTCTTCGACTCAACAGTAATTCAAGTCAGTCTTTAATACATCAGAAATTCAGGGTGAGCTAATGCTTCTAGCTTGGACTGGATCTTCTTCTACAAGTCTTGATGCCTTGAACTTCCGGCATGGACTAGCTTCTTATGTATTTTTAGCTTCTTAGACACTTTTTAGTTAGTAATTTAATCATAGATGTTCTTGTGATGATGACTTCCAGATTTTGGGAAATAATAGTTATTGAATTGCTTTTTATTTATGAGTTTAAGTCTTCCGCATTACTTTCTATTGATATATGTTAAAATGATAAGGGTTATATTGGTTGGTTCGCTCACATAGGAGGGTAAATGTGGGTGCTAGTCGCGGCTCGGTTTTGGGTCGTGACATGTAGGGAGCCCAGACACCCTTATTTCCATAAAAAAACAACTTTTTTTGAAAAAAAATTACTGTTTCACAAACCTGAAAAAATTCCTTCTGAATAAACGCAGAAACAGTTTTTTTGCTGGTAAAGAGATAAAAATTTCTACTTTATAAAAAAGCAGAAACATAATATTTTTTTCAAGAATAAAATATTGCGTATATATATATATATATATATAAACTTGCTTCCTGTAATAAACTATACCCACATGACTACTTGCTACAGTCTATGAATTATTAAATCTAAAGAAAAAATCAGAACAACTAAACAATGACTGATAACCCTACTTAAACTACCCAAACATCACATAAAATGATTCACCAATTTACTCCCATTGGTGATGTTGAACTAATAACTCTAGTCTTTATATTATCAAACATCAATATAAAATAGTACTAACTCAAAAACAACTTATAAACCAGCTTTCTATATTGCGATAACGAAATTTTGTAGTTTTTGCTTAATGACCAATTTTATTAACATGATGAATTTTGTGAATATACAATTTATGTGGCTCTTCAATGATCCATTAGATCATTTTGAGTATTAATGACTCTTATTCCAAAAAAGACTCTTTCGATAGATTGTAAATGAATATTTTACACTATTTAGCGGGTAAATTTTAAAATTATTTTAGTTAATTATTATTGAGCTAAATGATAACTTATAGCGATGTTTGACATTGTTGTAGGGAGCCCAGAGGCCCTTATTTTCATAAAATACCACTTTTTTTAAAAGAAAAAAAAGTGCTTGACAAACCTCAAAACTGTTTTTGGAATAGAAGCAGAAACAGTTTTTTTGCTGCTAAGAAGATAAAAATTTCTTCTTTTTTAAAAAGAAGAAACATAATATTTTTTCAAGACTAAAATGAAAGTTATATGTATATATAATAAAAATATATATATATATATATACTTGATTTTCAAATTTGGTCTATTGCACAAATTTAACTAAGAATAAGAACAAAGGATTTCGAAATTTGAAAAAAAAAATCAATATCAACAGAAGAGAGGGATTCGAACCCTCAATACGATTAACTCGTACAACGGATTAGCAATCCGCCGCTTTCGTTCACTCAGACATCTCTCCCAATTGAAAAAGATAATTATTACATGAAATAGAATATTAAGATAAAGGAAAGAATCTTTATATATTATATAGATATATAAAAGAATACATATACCTACACGACTACTTGCTACAATCTATAAATTATTACAAACTGAAGAACAAAACTTGAACAACTAAACAAAGATTGATAACCCTACTTAAACTACTCAAACATCACATAAATAATTCACCAATTTACTCTGATGTGTGATGTGGAACTAATAACTGTAGTCTTTAACTAATCAAACATCAATATAAAATAGTACAAACTCAAAAACAACTAATAAATTAGATTTTCGATGTTGCGATGATGAAGTTTTGTAGTTTTTCTTCAACGATCAATTTTCTTAAGATGATGAATTTTGTGAATACACAATTTATGTGGCTCTGCAACGATCCACTAGGTCATTTTGAGTATTAATGATTTTTATTCCAAAAAAGACACTTTCAATAAATTCTAATTGGATATTATACACTATTTAACTAGTAAATTTTAAACAATTACTTAGTTAGTTATTAATGAGCTAAGATTATAACTTAGAGTCATGTTTGACATTGTTGTAGGGAGCCCAGAGGCTCTTGTTTACTTAAAAAAATTATTTTTTTTAAAAATAAGTGTTTGACAAACCTGAAAAACTGCTTATGAATAAAAGCAGAATTTTTTTTTTCCTGGTAAGAAGATAAACTTTTTTACTTTTTATAAAAGAAGAAACATAATATTTTTTCTAGACTAAAATGTCCCACACACGTGCGCGCATACACACACGCACACGCGCGTATACGCACACACAAAAACACAGACACACGCACACAAATATATATATATATACATAAAAGTTGAAAATCATAATTTCTAATTTAAATGTTAAATTACTATAATATCCGTAACATAGCTTATAAATTTTTTGATGAGTTCCGACTTTTTTCAAAATATTGTGATTCTTCTATGAGTTCTAACTTTTTTAATAAGGTGAGACTCTACCAAAATGCTGGGACTTCTCGGAAATATCATGACTTAAAATAAGACCCAAAAAATACTTTATCATAATACCCTTTGTTGACTATAACTAGCGAGTCTTCCTCTCATTTTTCAACCAACACATTTTTTTTCTCATCTAATCTTATTATTCTCGGATATAAAAAAATTATGTGTAATTTATTTTAGTTTAAAAACATGAACTCGTAGTTTGAACGATAAATTACTATAATATCCCTAACTTAGGTTATGACTTTTTCTATGAGTTTCACCTTTTATAAATGGTTGTGACTTTTCTATGAGTTCTATCTTTTTCAATAAGGTGTGATTTTTCAAATGGGTTATGACTTCTCGGGAAATTCATAACTTTTCAGATAAGTCACAAACAAACACTTTTTCATAATATCATTTGTTGACTAAACATAGAGAGCTTTCCTCTTATTTTTAAACCATAATGTGTTTTTAATCTTCTACAGTCCTCATTCTTGCATTTAAAAAAAAATCATGCAATTGATTGTTGTTGAGTTAGTTCTAAGTGCAACGGAACATTAGGTACTACTTTTCTGATGAAGTAAATTATTTTATCCTTAGATGGCATATTCTTTAACCTCGGTACTTGAGGAAAATAATTATGATTATGTAACTTTTTTCTACTTAATATATACCTTTATATGTAATGCTCCAATACATGAAGTTGATGTGATGTATTCTAAATTCATTTGTTTTCGTTAACATTTTTTCTCGTGATGTACATATATGTTTTTGAATATCTTTTTCGATAATTATTAACCATCTCAAGAGTTCAAAAATTATCACGAGACGTTATATGAAAAAAGATTATTATTTTAGAAAAACATTTGCTTACCATAGAACTTTATTTTACAATAGACAAAATTTCAAAATAGTTAAAATATTTACAAAAATCTTTAGAAAGCCATTTATTTAACCTAAATTTAAGACATTAACCTATACATATAAATATTCTGTAAAGACACTTGGGGAACTCTTAGACAATCTCAACAACAATAAGTGAGAATTAAATCAAGTAGATTTTGAAATAAAAGAAGTAAGAGAAAGAATTAAAATTATTAAAAATAATTCTTATTATTATAATTCTATAGGATAATATATGAGAAGACCTTATAAAAATACAAAATAATATAAAAGGTTAAAAGAGAATTACTAGATTTATATGTAAAAGCAGATATATTATTAAAAGAACTAAAAACACCAGGCTCTAATAAAGAATAAGTAATAAATTAGAATATATATTTTTCTATGCTAGAATATTAGAACAAAACTAATAAGACATCTAATATCTAGAAATTTTCCAATAAAAAATATTTCATGAGAAATCTTCCATTTGATTTAACAATAAGACTTGATTATTGGCTATTATATAGAATATAGAAAGAAAAAGAAGATTACAAAGAGCAGAAAAAGCAATAAAAGCATCTATATATAATATATATATATATATATATTATATATACGAAAACGAATTTTTTATACCTAAAGCATTTTATTTTGAAAGAGATATAAGTAACTACGAATATATAAACACTTTAAAATGGGAATTACAAGGAATTAGTCGTGCTTAGATAGCTTTAATAAAAGAATAAAAATTTTATCAAATAATTACCCAACTACTTTAGAGTAAAATAACAATAGTAACATAGCTTCATGAAAAAGAATAGAATACCTAGACTTACAAATCAATACAGAAAAAAGATTTTAAAGATTAAAATTAGACAATATAATAAAGTGTAGTTTTTACAACGGAAATCATTACTTACATACAGAAGACGCTCAATATAATACTTTAATAGATTTAATAATAAATATTAGTGAAAATATAAAAGAATCAATCAATAAAATTATAAAAATAGCAATTGAACAAGAAGAAACACAAAATAAACAAAAAAAAAACTATTTAGAAAGATAGAAAATAATTTAGACTACCTAAAGAACAAGGAGTAGAATTACATAAAATTAAACGAGTTAAGAAATTAATCTAAAGAAGAGATAATAATACATTAATAATAAAAATACAAGAAATAAAGACAGAATTAGCATCAATAAAAGAAATAGTTCTTTCATGATAGATTTAGTAGAATCAGAGACACATAGAGAAGAAATAAAACTAATAGAAAAAAAAAGCCTTCCCATTAGATTATAAAGAATTTAATCCACTTTAAAAATCAGATCAAATTATTATACAACAGAACAATACAATGATAGCACTTTTAGTACAACTCCATATAAGATAGATAAAAACTTAAAGAAAATTAGAAAGTAAAAATATAGACAAAACCTGAATAGAAGGATAAAGTTAAATAAAATCAAAATTACTCCTCAAAAAGAGAAAATAATTAAAAATAGAAAAAATAGATATTTTTCAATGTAACGACCTGTTTAGTTGTTTTGAGCAGCAGATTTTATTTCTAGAAACTGGCTGAGACGACGGACCCCACGACGACCGTCATGGGCACGACGGACCGTCGCAGGGTCTCGTTTCAAAACACTTAGAAATTCTGAAATTTGGGTACTGAAATCGACTCTCTGAACTTCGTAACGACATGGCAGGACGGATCGTCGTGGGCACGACGGACCGTCACAGACCTTCAAGGAAATTGAGTCTCTGAACTCTGTGACGGAGCAGCAGGACGGACCGTCGCAGGCACGACAGGCCGTCACAGGCTGCGTAATCCCACGCTGGGTCGGATTTCTTTAAATGTTTTAAGGGACGTTTTGGACTATTCCTGCCTTAATTATAAAGTTAGTGGGTTAATGTTAATAAGTCTAATTACATGGGGGTTAAAAGAGGTAACCTTGAGTTAATTAGTGGGTTATTATTGTCATCTTTTATACTTAATTATATGCTAATTAGGGTAAAAGAGAGAGGTTGGAATAAGAAAACTAGAAAGAACAAAGAGAGAGAGGGAGAATCGAACGAGAAGGTCAAAAGAAGAGGAGACCAAAGCTTTGGAAATTGCTTGCTTGATCACTAGTCTTCGGTGGAGGTAGGTTATGGTTTATTTCATACTATTCGTAGTAAACTCTTAATAGTGAATGATATGTATTGATAGTATTGTAAACCCTGCTATGTTGCTTAATTGTATGCTTGCATGAATGTGATTATATAATGTGATTATATAAGCATGATGAAGTTATTGAATCCCAAATCTTGCAAAACCCTAATCTCTTTGTTAATGATAATGCTTCATATGAGAGAAGACTTGATAAACTAAAGTAATGAGAATGATAATTCTTGGATAAGAGGAGGCTTGATGAACGAAATTAATGATATTAGTGGATCGGAGTGTCACGTTCCGACACATAGAATTAAGGGATCGGGTGTCACGAACCAACACGTAGTATTAGGGGGACCTGGTGTCACAAACCGACACGTATATTTAGGGGATCGGGTGTCACGAACCGACACGTAGATTTAGGGGATCGGGTGTCACGAACCGACACGTAGATTTAGGGGATCGGGTGTCACGAACCGACACGTAGAATTAGGGGATCGGAGTGTCACGTTCCGACAGAGAGTAGTAGGGGATCGGAGTGTCACGTACCGACACAAGAGGAGTAGATATTAATGAGGGAGCGGAGTGTCACGTACCGACACAAGAGGAATATGGATAATGAATCTTGAAAGATGCTAATATACTCAATCTAATGAACCTAATTCCCAAATGAGTATGGTATTGAGGCTTGAGTCCTCATGTGTGAACTTGGCGGGTAATTAGTATGATTTTAATACTTGTTGTTGCTACATGTTGAGCATCATAGCTGATTTTATTATATTACTTGGTATATAATGTTTTCTATTTTGAGTTGGCCGATGATATCTACTCAGTACCCGTGTTTTGTACTGACCCCTACTTTTATGTTTTCTTCTTTGTTATTTGTGGAGTGCAGCAAACGTGCCGTCGTCTTCAACTCAATCGCAATTCTAGCCAGTCTTCGTCACATCGGATCTGCAGGGTGAGCTAATGCTTCTAGCTTGGACTGGATCTTCTTCCTCATGTCTTGATGCCTTGAAGTTTCGGCATGGACTAGCTTTTACTTGTTCTAGCTTTATAGAATACTCTTAGTTTAGTAATCTGATCATAGATGTTCTTGTGGTGAGGACTTCCAGATTTTGGGGAATAATAGTTATTGAGTTTTTAGAAGTTATTGAATTGATTTTTATTAATGAGTTTAAGTCTTCCGCATTGTATTTTGTTCATTATGTTGGAAATGTTAGGGTTTAGATTGGTTGGTTCACTCACATAGGAGGGTAAGTGTGAGTGCCAGTCGCCGCTCGGTTTTGGGTCGTGACAAACTTTGTATCAGAGCATTAGGTTCGTTGGTCTCATCACACAAGAACGAGTCTAGTAGAGTCTTAAGGAACGGTACGGGGACGCCTTTACATTTCTTTGAGAGGCTACAAGACTTTAGGAAAATTCCATTCTTTCTTTCTTTCTTTCGTGCTACTACTTGAATCCAATTGGTATCTAGGTGATACAAATGGTATCTGACCATCTTCACTCTATTTCGCAGATGGTTAGAACTAGAGCAACGACTGCGCCAACACCAACACCGGCAAGACAAGAAACGTCTGAGCCAGCCACTAGGGTTGTGGCTCGAGGAAGAGCAGTGGCAAGAGGCCATGGAGGGTAGAGAGGTCGTGGGAGGACGTCTCTAGAGAAAGAGGACAAGTACCTAGCCCATCTGATGATAGGGCGGTGACTCCTCCACGACTGAGTGGTAGTAGTAAGAGAGGGTGAGGAAGGGAGAATGAACAAGTGCAAAATGAGGAATTGCCACCCCAACCTACCCTAGAGATGATCAATCAGGTTCTTGCTTATCTTAGCGGGTTATCTGATCAGGGTCAGGCACCCAGGGTGCTTTCTGCACCAACGCCTCCGGTTTCAGAGGTACGACATGCCGCTGCTGGGGCTCCCCGCATTGATGCCTCATTGGAGATAGGCACGTTTCCTCGTCTGACTACGGGGCCCATAGTGACAAATGATCAGCATGAACTTTTCAGTAAGTTCTTAATATTGAAACCTCCGGTCTTCAAGGGTGCTGAATCTGAGGATGCCTACGATTTTCTGTTGATTGTCATGAGCTACTACACAATATGGGTATAGTAGAACGGTTTGGGTGTTGAGTTTGTGACTTATCAGTTTCAAGGGAACGCTAAAATGTGGGTGGCGATCACATGTTGAGTGTCAACCGACAGAGGCAACACCTATGCCTTGGGCATCGTTCTCTAGCTTATTTATGGAGAAGTATATCCACGGACTTTGAGGAATAGGAAAAGAGATGAATTCTTAAGTCGGAGAAGAGAAAGGGTAGGAGGCGGTACTGCATATGAGGCTAAGTTTCGTGCACTATCCAGAGATATGCCACCCAACTTTGTTTCAGTCCACAAGAGCGGATTCGTCGTTTTGTGAAGGGGGTTGAGGTCAGAGTTGCGGATTTCAGCCTTACAGGTAGCGGCTACGGCAAAATCCTTCCAAGAAGTGGTAGATTTCGTGGTAGAGGAGGAAGGAGTGAAGCCAGATGAATTCACCATGGCATCGACATCAAAAAGGTTTCGAAAGGGAGGTGAGTTTAATTGTTCTTACTCTAGAGGACAGGGTTCCGGAGGTTACTCAGTTCGACTAATTCAGTCTTCACTACAAACTGTAGTTGGTGGTCCTTCTCAGACCGGTCAACACATCTCTGAGAGACCTATGTTTGACTCTAGAGAGTGTTATGGATGTGGAGAGACTGGACATATTAGGAGGAATTGTCCAAAACACAGTTATAGACTCCCAATAGCTAGAGGTAGAGGTGGTCATGGTAGAGGCCGTTATTCTGGAGGACGTGGTGGTCGAGGTAATGGTGGTAACCAAAACGGCCGGGGTGATGGGCAAACTGGAGCCACTACATCATAACATGGTAGGGGCAACAGACAGACAAACGATAGGGCCCATTGTTACGCTTTCCCTGGGCGGTCTGAAGCGGAGGCATCTGATGCTGTCATCACTAGTAATCTTTTGGTTTGTGATTGCATGGCTTCTGAATTGTTTGATCCCGGATCCACATTTTCTTATGTATCTTCCTCATTTGCTAATGGTCTCAATTTACATTGTGAATTACTTGACATGCCTATTTGTGTTTCTACTCCGGTGGGTGAGTCTATGATAGTTGAAAAAGTGTATAGGTCTTGTTTGGTGTCTTTTGTGGGGAGTAACACTTATGTAGATTTGGTTATCTTAGAAATGGTTGACTTTGATGTAATTCTGGGTATGACTTGGCATTCTCTGAATTTTGCGATCTTGGATTGTAATGCTAAGACTGTGACGTTAGCCAAACCTGGGACAGATCCGTTAGTGTGGGAGGGTGACTACACTTCCAATCCGGTGCGTATCATCTCCTTTCTTCGCGCTAAGAAAATGGTTAATAAAGGGTGTTTCGCTTTCTTGGCACATCTCAAGGATGACACTACCCAAGTACCTTCGATTGAGTCGGTTTCGGTAGTCCGTGAGTTTTTTGATGTGTTCCCTGCAGATATTCCTAGTATGCCACCAGATAGGGATATTGACTTCTGTATTGATCTTGAACCTGGTACTCGCCCCATTTCTATACCCCCTTATAGAATGGCTCCAGCGGAGTTAAGAGAGTTAAAGGCCCAACTTCAAGAGTTGTTGAGCAAAGGCTTCATTAGACCAAGTGCATCTCCTTGGGGTTCTCCAGTTTTGTTTGTGAAGAAGAAGGATGGGAGTTTTCGGATGTGCATAGACTACTGGCAGTTGAACAAGGTAACTATTAAGAACAAGTATCCTCTTCCTCGCATTGATGACTTGTTCGATCTGTTACAAGGTGTTTGTGTTTTCTCTAAGATTGACTTGAAATCCGGTTATCATCAATTGAAAATACGGGCAACGGATGTGCCAAAGACTGCTTTTCGAACCACGTATGGGCATTACGAATTTGTAGTGATGTCTTTTGGTCTTACGAATGCCCCTGCTGCATTCATGAGCTTGATAAATGGGATTTTAAAGCCATATTAGGATCTCTTGTGATCGTGTTTATTGATGATATACTGATATACTCTAAAAGTAAGAAGGAACATGAGGAGCATTTGAGAATTGTATTGGAAATGTTGAGGGAGAAAAAGCTTTATGCCAAGTTCTCTAAGTGTGAGTTTTGGCTAGATGCAGTGTCCTTCTTGGGGCACGTGGTTTCTAAGGATGGAGTGATGGTGGATCCTTCTAAGATTGAGACAGTGAAGAATTGGGTAAGACCTACTAATGTGTCAGAAATAAGGAGCTTTGTTGGGTTAGCTAGCTACTACCGCCGATTTGTCAAGGGATTCGCTTCTATTGCTTCCCAATTGACGAACTTGACTAAGCAGAATGTTCCATTTGTATGGTCGGACGAATGCGAAGAAAGCTTTGAGAAACTCAAGACTTTGTTGACTACCGCACCTATCCTTACCTTGCAAGTAGAGGGTAAGAACTTCATTGTTTATTGTGATGCATCCTATTCTGGGTAGGGTGCAGTGCTAATGCAAGAGAAGAGTGTAATTGCTTATGCTTCGAGGCAATTAAAGGTGCATGAACGTAACTATCCGACCCATGATTTGGAGTTGGCCGCGGTAGTATTTGCATTAAAGCAATGGAGACACTATCTATATGGGGTTAAGTGTGAGGTCTATACGGATCATCGTAGCCTACAATATGTCTTTACTCAGAATGTTTTGAACTTGAGACAGAGGAGATGGATGGAACTACTGAAGGACTACGACATCACTATTTTGTATCATCCGGGAAAAGCGAATGTTGTGGCGGATTATTTAAGTAGAAAGGCGGGAAGCATGGGAAGCCTAGCTCACTTGCAAGTTTCTAAACGCCCATTGGCTAGAGAAGTTCAGATTCTGGCTAATGACCTTATGAGGTTAGAAGTAAATGAGAAGGGAGGATTGTTATCTTGTGTGGAGGCAAGATCTTCCTTCCTTGACAAGATTAAGGGAAAGCAATTTCATGATGAGAAATTGATCCGGATCCGAGATAAAGTGTTGCAAGGAGAGGCTAAAGAAGCAATAATCGATGAGGAAGGTGTTTTGAGGATTAAGAAAAGGGTATGTGTACCCCGCGTCGATGATTTGATCAACACTATTCTGACAGAGGCTCATAGTTCAAGGTATTCTATACATCCGGGTGCAACCAGATGTACCGTGACCTAAAGCAACACTTTTGGTGGAGTAGAATGAAGTGTGATATTGTTGATTTTATTGCCAAGTGTCCAAACTGTCAACAAGTAAAGTATGAACACCAGAGGCCCGGAGGAACACTTCAGAGAATTCCCATTCCTGAATGGAAATGGGAGAGAATCGCAATGGACTTCGTGGTTGGTCTTCCAAAGACAATGGGTAAGTATGACTCTATTTGGGTGATTGTTGATAGGTTAACTAAGTCTGCTCATTTCATTCCGGTCAAGGTGACTTACAATGCCGAGAAGTTAGCCAAAATCTATATCTCAGAAATTGTTCGGTTGCATGGTGTTCCACTCTCCATTATATCAGATAGTGGTACGCAGTTTACTTCTATGTTTTGGAAAACACTACATGCGGAATTGGGTACAAGGTTGGACCTTAGTACTGCGTTCCATCCTCAGACCGATGGTCAGTCAGAGCGAATGATTCAAGTGTTGGAGGATATGCTTCGTGCATGTGTGATAGAATTTGGTGGTCATTGGGATAACTTCCTACCCTTAGCAGAATTTTCATGCAATAATAGTTATCACTCAAGTATTGACATGGCCCCATTTGAAGTATTGTATGGTAGGATATGTAGGTCTCCCATTGGGTGGTTTGATGCATTTGAGGTTAGACCTTGGGGTACTGACCTTTTGAGGGATTCTTTAGAGAAAGTGAAATCTATCCAAGAAAAGCTTTTAGCGGCGCAAAGTAGGCAAAAAGAATATGCAGACCGAAAGGTTAGAGACTTAGAGTTCATGGAGGGTGAACAAGTCTTGCTGAAGGTTTCGCCCATGAAAGGGGTGATGCGGTTTGAAAAAAGAGGTAAACTAAGCCCAAGGTACATTGGTCCCTTTGAAGTACTTAAGCGAGTAGGGGAGGTGGCTTATGAGTTAGCCTTGCCTCCAGGGCTGTCCGGAGTGCATCCGGTATTTCATGTGTCTATGTTGAAAAGATACCATGGGATGGAAACTACATCATTCGTTGGGATTCGGTTCTGCTTGATGAAAATTTGTCTTATGAGGAGGAGCCTGTTGCTATCTTAGGTAGAGAAGTTCGCAAGTTGAGGTCAAGGGAGATTGCATCCATCAAAGTTCAATGGAAGAATCGACCAGTCGAAGAGGCCACTTGGGAGAAGGAGGCTGATATGCGAGAAAGATACCCACACATGTTTAAAGATTCAGGTACCCCTTCTCGCCCTTGTTTTTCTTCTTGTGATCGTTCGAGTACGAACGATGGGTAATTGGTATCTATTGTAACGACCTGTTTAGTCGTTTTGAGTAGCAGATTTTATTTCTGGAAAACTGGCTGAGACGACGGACCCCATGACGGACCGTCATGGGCACGACGGACCGTAGCAGGGTCTTGTTTCAAAACACTTAGAAATTCTGAAATTTGGGTACTGAAATCGACTCTCTGAACTTCGTAACGACATGGCAGGACGGACCGTCGTGGGCACGACAGACCGTCACAGACCCTTCAAGGAAATTGAGTCTCTGAACTCTGTGACGGAGCAGCAGGACGGACCGTCGCAGGCACGACGGGCCATCATAGGCTGCGTAATCCCAGGCTGGGTCGGATTTCTTTAAATGTTTTAAGGGACGTTTTGGACTATTCCTGCCTTAATTATAAAGTAAGTGGGTTAATGTTAATAAGTCTAATTACTTGGGGGTTAAAAGAGGTAACCTTGAGTTAATTAGTGGGTTATTATTGTCATCTTTTATACTTAATTATATGCTTATTAGGGTAAAAGAAAAAGGGTTGGAATAAGAAAACTAGAAAGAACAAAGAGAGAGAGGGAGAATCGAACGAGAAGGTCAAAAGAAGAGGAGAAACACAAAGCATTGGGAAATTGCTTGCTTGATCACTAGTCTTCGGTGGAGGTAGGTTATGGTTTATTTCATACTATTCGTAGTAAACTCTTAATAGTGAATGATATGTATTGATAGTATTGTAAACCCTGCTATGTGCTTAATTGTATGTTGCATGAATGTGATTATATAATTGTGATTATATAAGCATGATGAAGTTATTAAATCCAAAATATTGCAAAACCCTAATCTCTTTGTTAATGATAATGCTTGGTATGAGAGAAGGCTTGATAAACTAAAGTAATGAGAATGATAATGCCTTGGTATAAGAGGAGGCTTGATGAACGAACTTAATGAGATTAGTGGATCGGAGTGTCACGTTCCGACACATAGAATTAAGGGATCGGGTGTCACGAACCGACATGTAGTATTAAGAGGACCGGGTGTCACGAACCGACACGTAGATTTAAGGGATCGGGTGTCACAAACCGACACATAGATTTAGGGGATCGGTTGTCACGAACCGACACGTAGATTTAGGGGATCGGGTGTCACGAACCGACACGTAGAATTAGGGGATCGGAGTGTCACGTTCTGACACATAGTAGTAGGGGATCGGAGTGTCACGTACCGACACAAGAGGAATAGAGATTAATGAGGGAGCGGAGTGTCACGTACTGACACAAGAGGAATATGGATAATGAATCTTGAAAGATGCTAATATACTCAATCTAATGAACCTAATTCCCAAATGAGAATGGTATTGAGGCTTGAGTCCTCATGTGTGAACTTGGCGGTAATTAGTAATGATTTTAATACTTGTTGTTGCTACATGTTGAGCATCATAGTTGATTTTATGATATTACTTGGTATATACTGTTTTCTATTTTGAGTTGGCCGATGATATCTACTCAGTACCCGTGTTTTGCACTGACCCCTACTTTTATGTTTTCTTCTTTGTTATTTGTGGAGTGCAGCAAACGTGCCGTCGTCTTCAACTCAACCGCAATTCTAGCCAGTCTTCGTCACATCGGATCTTCAGGGTGAGCTAATGCTTCTAGCTTGGACTGGATCTTCTTTCTCATGTCTTGATGCCTTGAAGTTTCGGCATGGACTAAATTTTACTTGTTTTAGATTTCTAGAATACTCTTAGTTTAGTAATCTGATCATAGATGTTCTTGTGGTGATGACTTCCAGATTTTGGGGGATAATAGTTATTGAGTTTTTAGAAGTTATTGAATTGATTTTTATTAATGAGTTTAAGTCTTCCGCATTGTATTTTGTTCATTATGTTGGAAATGTTAGGGTTCAGATTGGTTGGTTCGCTCACATAGGAGGGTAAGTGTGGGTTCCAGTCGCGGCTCGGTTTTTGGTCGTGACATCCAACTAGACAAAGAGATAAAGGACAAGAAAAAACAAGACCGAGTTATTCCCAGAATAGAATAAGTAATAATTTTTTATCAAAAATATTTAATAAAAAGACAAAAGAAGAAAACAATCAACAATTAGACGAAATAATAGACACAACAAAGATATACAAACCTTCCAACAAAATCAATTAAAGTCTTATATAATACAAACTCAAAATCCCAACTATATAGACAATATATAGAAGAACAATTATCCGTATTAGGAAAAAATTCTGTATCATTACAACTCATAAACTATAAATCTGTGAAAGAAATCAAACATGATAAAAAAGATTTAATGCATATAGGATTAATAGTTATAGGAATTAAAGGATTAACTAGAAAAAATTTAAGAACAAAGACATTAATTACAAATATGATAATAGATGGTAAGACATAAAAAAGGCAATCTGGGATTAACAAAAGTAGATATGACTAATATGGAGGAATTATCTATATAAGTCCAGACCTAATGATGAATTTAAATAAATTCGGAACCCAAATAAGAATAGGAATATATACTAAAGGATATGAGGAAATGCATAGTGGAAAAAAATTATTAATATGTGTAGGATTTTTAGGAAAATGACAGATAATAGTAACACTAGATTTAAATTACAAATAAAGACGTAGTAGAGTAAGGGAAACAAAGGGATAAAATTAATAAAACTTATAAAAATAAATCCTGAAGAATATGTAGGATTAGAATGGAAATTAGGAGATTTTAAAGAAAAAGATGTTTTAATACAAGATGCTCATTTAATATATACAAAAAAAAATTCTAAAGGAGAACCCTCAATTAGATTAACAGATTACAATTATGAAGCTCAAAAAGACTTTGAAGAAGAAAGTGTTGTAGAAGAAATGCCTTCAGAAGGGATGAATATAGAAATAATATTAGAAGAAGACTTTGCAGTAGATTTGGCTATAGAAAAAGCAAAAGAGATAAGTAAAAACAATAAGAATAGATTATTTACATGCAAAGGACGTAAATTAAAAGACTTGAATTTAGAACAGACGATATCTCATTTTAAATATGTGAACAAAGAACCGATAATAAAGGATATAGATTAGAAAAAAAGTTTACAAGATAAATTAGAAAAAGCTAATAATATAATGACAGAAATACAAGAGAATGATAGTGAAATATCTGAGTTAGAATCTATACTAAGTAAAAAATAATTAATGGAAACAACAAGTTCTAGTAGTCCATTCCAAAGAACAAATGAACAAGGATATACTGCAGA
This sequence comes from Solanum peruvianum, assembly GCA_027705065.1. Classification (NCBI taxonomy): domain Eukaryota; kingdom Viridiplantae; phylum Streptophyta; class Magnoliopsida; order Solanales; family Solanaceae; genus Solanum; species Solanum peruvianum. The sequence goes on along the minus strand of JAKWJD010000534.1, from coordinate 3,474 downwards.
TAATAGTACAAGAAGTATACCACGAAGAAGTGTATATAGACAAGGAGATACTCCTATAACAGAAGTTACACCTATGGGAAAAAGAATGCCTATAGAAGAACCAATAATACTCCAAGAAGGAGGAAGTAAAGGAAATTTTTTTAAATATAGCGCCACATGACCCACAAAGATGGAATTCAGTAATAGACTTATGGAAAGGAAACATTAGTAGCAGATTTCAAAAAAAAAATTATACAGAAACTGAAGCAGTAACAATGTATAAATACTTAGAAACATTCATAGGAGAATAAACCAAAGCTCTATGGGAAGCTTATAAAGTAGAATTCCCATAAGAATTTTAGTATTTAGTATCATTAGGACCAAACCCATATAATTTTACAAATAAAATACATACTTTAATAACAGGAGAAGACCCAAATAGTGGATTTGTATGTAATGACCCGAAAAGTTATTTAAAAAAATAAATAATTTATATGAAATTTCAATTGTTATCCATATCGATAGTTGCCCCGAGTATTTTGATTAGTTGGTGAAGTTGATTTGAAAATTTTAAACTATTTGTTTAACTATAATGACTTAATTAATGGACATATATTAAACAATTTATTTAATTAGTTGATGGTTAACGGGTCAAGTCCATAGTAATTTAATACCTTATAGACCTCTTAACCCAGCTTTACTAAACTAATAAAGTAAGTAGGGTTTAGTATTTTAAAGTCATTAACTATGAAAAGGAACAGTGGCAAAAAACAACTACGAATGCTTCATATCCCTAAGGTCAATATGCTCGTCCCTTTGAAATATTTTGTTATCAATTGAATTGATAAGCATATATCTTAATATATTATTATAATACATTGGTTGGATAAAGAATGGAAGGACATAACGTGTTTGATGGACATTTATTGATGATGTATAGGTTATATAGTTGAATAAATGACAACAAGTCATATATTTGTTTAATTGAATAAAGTGCAGAAATTGGAAGTTAGAATTAGAATGAGAAGGCAAGTTCTTGTGTTATGGATTATTGGACATGAATTTTTTTTTTAATTAATTTATTTTTAATGATTAACAAATTATATTTCATCAATATGAGAAGGACGGGATGGAGTATTACAATTACTTTTTCGGATGCAAGTTACTGGTTTTTGTAGTTTCACCATGAACTCGAATTCTTTTAATGATTATGTAGAAAAAAAAATGTGTTAATGGTATTAGAGAATAAATAGTTAAATATTAGATATATTGTATTATGTGAATGTTATTAAACTGTAATATTGGGGAATTAGAAATAAATCCTAGACTTGAAATTTGAAGAAAATTGAAGAGTTGACATGTTAATCGGCATTAAGGTTAAGAACTAGATTATAGTAATATAGGAGTGTTAAATAGAAATCTCATGTGAATACGTACTTGAATAGATTCCATGGTTCGGAAGCTCAACGAAGGGAAGGCTCAAGTCAAGAGTAATTATTCGATTGACTAAGGCAAGTGGATTTCTAAACTCTTGTTAAGTTATGGAATGCCTGTATTTCCTTGTGATATATGTTTCGGAGTAACGGGATTGGTGATGGGTTGACTTGTCCACATTGATTAATTCTAATGATGAAATAAAAGGGATAAAAAGGTGATGTGATTAATTATTTATGTGTGATGTGGTTTGAGAAAAAGTTTGATGGCTTGTTGAATCATTGTTTATGTGATTTCATGTTTGTGTGGTTGTGAACTGTGCAATGTCATGAAAATTGTCATCTCCTCATTATTTCTGTGAACATGTCATTGCATTATTCTGAGACATGGTTGTGAAAGTGTTATGTGCATTGAGAAAGAATGATAACTTAAAGAGGATGTACCATTTTAAGGGACGTATCGCGCGCAGCGATGGATACTATATTTCGAGGGACGTATCGCGCGCCGCGATGGATACTATATTTTGAGGGACGTATCGCACGCCGCGATGGTTACTGTTATCGAGGGTCGTGTCGTGCGCCGCGACAGATGCATGGACAAATATGTCCCCCATGAGTCCCGGACTGAGAGACAGCGGGTGTGTATCACTAGGTCAGACATGCATCATTATACTTGACATTGCATTCCATTACATTGCATATACTTATCATTAGTGAACTTGATATTGTGTTTTGCTGATCTAGTGATTGCCTTTTTGCGGAACTTGTGATTATTGAATACTGATTGTTATTGAGGATATATAATTTTTTGAACTGTTGTTGTTGAGGATGTGTGGATTTGTGGAAGTGTGTTTGAGGATATGAATATTTTGGAAGTGTTGCTATTGAGGATATCTAATTGTTTAAGTGTTGATGTTGAGGATATATTATTTGTTAAAGTGTTGTTGTGGAGGATATGTAATTTGTTAAAGTGTTGTTGTGGAGGATACATAATTTATCTCAATGTTTTTGTTGAGTTACGTTCTATGTAAAGTTTGAGTTGTTAGGTTGGGCTGATGTTTATGTAGGTTGTAGTTGTGGAGGTTCGGTTGGGGGTGTAGGAGTACCCCTATTTCATCCCCTTAGCTGTGTTTTTAGAGGTTTACTTGGCTGGTACGTGTGGGTTGGTACTCACCCCTTGCTTCACAAATTTTGTAGGTTACTAGCCCGGACTTTATGACTAATTCTCTTTCTTTTCCGAGGCTTCCTGGAGATTGTGAGGTAGGGTAGTTTTTGGTCATCTCAGCATCCCTCTTACCCTGTTTATGATTTTGTTCTACTCTAGAAACAATATCATATGGACTATTTCTTTTGATCCGATTGTAAACTCTATAGGCTATTACACGTGACAACAGATTTTTGGGGTATAATGTAACTTGATAGTAAATTTTCTGCATTTTTATTGTAATGTTGAATTTTAGGCTGATTTGTCTTGATGGGATAAGACGAGTGCCATCACGTCCATTTTTGGGTCGTGACAAATGGTATCAGAGCCCCAGGTTCATAGGTCTCACGTGGGTACAAGCCGAGTCTAAGTAGAGTCTTGAGGATTTATACGGAGACGTCTGTACTTATCTTCGAGAGGCTATAGTGACTTTTAAGAAAAAAATCTTCACTTTTTGGATCTCAATCGTGCATGCTGGTTAGTTTTGACTATCATTGCTTCACTCCATTCACTCTCATTTATATGATGACTCGTGCATAGTTTCTCATATATGAGTAGTTGTGTGTTGTGTGTATAACTTGGGTTAGACCTAATACTAAGGTGAAAGTGATATAGTTATGAAAAGAATGTAGGACGATATTTGAAAGTGAACGAACTAAAATGATTGCAAGATAATGAACAATGTAAATTGAGAAAACAACAGTTAGCAAAGTTGTTGTAACGACTGTTTAGTCGTTGCTGTTGGCAGCAGATTGTAATAGTGGGAAAAACTGGCTAGAGGACGTATGTCCCGACGGGACCGTCGTGGTCACGACGGCGCCCGTCGAGGAGGTGTCGTTTCAGGACACATAGAATTCT